>JBAMCP010001354.1:2499-23519 GCA_037075105.1 Lissocephala sabroskyi | reverse complement strand
ACCACCCACACCCCACCCCTCTCTCGAGATTCCTTGGGTTTTTCCACAATTAAATTCCTGTTGATTCTGATTGGCTCCGAATGTGCATTTCCCCCCACCCCCCGCTGCCAACCCTGCTGATCTCTTTGAATTCAAATTGCTGACTCGATAGTTTCGTTCCCCGTTTGTCTGTCATATCGTTGGAAATATTTATTTTTGCACTTTGTCCAACCGATAAAGCGACCCCGCCAAGCCTGCGCTTCGGTATCACAAATACTGCGAAATAAAAGTTAAATGGGTTAGGCAACCTCCCAATGCTCTTTTTCTATACAAATTCATGCCCCTCTGAAAAGGAAACCAGAATAGAACTTCCTTTTTAAGTTGGGTAACCAATTTTCAAAGTACCCCCTAAAAAACCCATATTATATCCAATTTTCCAAAACAGCTGTTCGACTTATAGATTTTTATCTTAACTAATCTGTGACTCAGTCGGGTTTACGACTAAGCCGTCGTAAAAATGGTTTAATTACTCAGTTACAGTGGCTGCTTATCCAAGTCCCCCAGAGAACCCTTTGTTTCAAAAGTTTCAAAAGTTATCCAAGTTTCGGTTGACTTCTCCTAGGGGCT
Organism: Lissocephala sabroskyi; assembly: GCA_037075105.1. Lineage (NCBI taxonomy): Eukaryota > Metazoa > Arthropoda > Insecta > Diptera > Drosophilidae > Lissocephala > Lissocephala sabroskyi. The sequence continues at coordinate 22,913 of JBAMCP010001354.1, read as the reverse complement.
ACTGAAAGAACGAATACCGAGAAACTGGAAAAGCGGTTTAATTCTCTGATATATGATATATTATTTTCCAGATTATTATTATATATTCTTTATAGGTTTGTTAGGGTTTCTTTTAAGTTTCCTATTCTAAACATTCCAAAGATCAAATTTGGTAGTAGTTTTCTATTTTAAATAGACTTAAGGAATCAAAAGACCAACTGATTGCGGTCGGTTAATTTTCTAATATTTCCTGTCGGATATTCTTCTAAATTTCCCTTTCTAAGCATTTCAAAGAACAAATTTAAACTACGAATTACGATAGTTAATAATTTTTCTTTGTTTGGCGGACTTAAGGAACCGGAAGATCATATATGATATATATTTTTCTACTCTTTCCTTTCGGATATTCTTCAAGTTTAAACTGCGGACCTAGGAAATCGAAAGACCAACTGTGGTCGGTATATTTTTGTGCTCTTTCCTTTCGGATATGGATATATGCGCTTTATAAGGTCGTTAGGTTTCCGTCTGCCCTACCCACCCATAGTTTCCCATATAGACTCGCTCTTTTATCTTTACCACACTGTATTTATGGTAGTTTTGGAGAGTTTCCTTATCTCCTTACCTCAGCTAATATATTATGGGCGAGACTTTTAAAGAAATCAAAAGAGAATTCGATTTGAAAACGGATTAATTATAGCAAATATTACTGACCTTTTTTCTGAGACTCTTCAGTATTTAAAATTGATATATGAATATTCGTGGATAAGAATTATACGATCTATAATTTCCCTAAGAGCTCTTCTGTTTGCTTGGATCTAAAATATTTCTTACATTTTGCTGGAAGGAATAAAGAATTTGTAGATCTTTAAAATCTTCATAGAAGTTTCAGGGAATTTCTTCTCGCGTAGCTAAAACAGACAGATAGATCGAATTTCTATAACCTCTATAAGTCTGAGGTCAGCCTGAAGATTCTTCCAAAGGAAACCAGGCGATTTTCTGCCATATCCAAAGTCCTGTCCCTGTTCCAGTTCTAGAAAGAAATTGAAATTCTGGGAAGATCAAAAATTTTCTCTCTAAAATAAAATACCCATTGACTGACAGAGTCCTGCGGTCTTAAGGACTTAAGAATAATGAGTTTTTTTCTTATAATTTGTGGCTGGGGACAGCCGAAGGTGGCGTACAGCGAGGCCGATGCCGAGTCGATGGTATTGAATCATCCGCAGCGGTATCACTGCCTGAAGTCCTTCGTCCTCTTCCTGATCGCCTTGGTGGTGATGATGATCGGCGTCCTGGGCGGCTGGGCCCTCTACCGCGTCTACGCCCCCATGCGCCCCAACATGCGATTCCACGGCCTCTGCGACATTCCATACGACGAGGAGTCCGGCGAGATTCCCCGCTTCTACGCCCGCAACGACGACGCCCTCTCCTGGCGCTCCCTGTGGCCCACGCTGACCGGCGGCAACAGCGCCAGTGGCGGCCTGGACAGCGACCCCTTCGAGGACCTCATGAACGACAAGTTCTTCCGCGAGGAAATCGAAATGGACGCCAACGACGACGACGGCTACACCAAAATCGACGTGCCCGACTTCAAGGGCGGCCGCCGCGGGCGCTTCATGCACGACTTCAAGGAGAACCAGTCGGCCATCATCGACACGCAGACCAACCGCTGCTTCATCATGCCCCTGGACCGGGAGACCACCCTGCCGCCCAACAGCTTCCTCGATCTCATGGAGAAAATGGGCTCCGGCTACTACAACATTGACACGGAGCGGGTGAGGCGTCAGTACCGCGTGGTGACCCCGCGGATCACTGACCTCTCCCAAATCGCCGTGCGCATTGCCAACGAATGCTACGACATGAAGATCTACAGGCTGGAGTCCTATGTCTCGGGAGGTGAGTCGGGGAATCCTTTTTTGAGATTTGAGTTAATTCGCTTTGTTTGCAGTTTCCAAGCGCTCGATTAGGAAGCTGAAGGAGGACGGCAAGTTCGCCGAGTTCTCGGGCAAGGGAGTCATTGAGTTCGACTTGATGAACATGGCCGAGATCGAGGACTACGAGGCCAAACAGGCTGGGCACTCGGCTTAAAGGCTCGCGCCTGCGCTCCCTCCCTCTCCCAGAATATCCAAGTACCTTAGTTGAATTCACATTTGTGCAATGTTTTCCCCCAAAGAACTCCCACGATTTTAGTTGCGAACTCTGACCAAAATCGGTCAATTTAAACTTAAAGAAATCTTTAAAGAAATTAAGAAATTGTTGCTGCTAAAATTTAAATTCTCACCTGAAGAATACCCAAAATTCTAAGGATCTACAATCTTCAGAGATTTTTTAAACAAAACGAAGTTATCTTTCAACTTGGTTAAATTTAACCCCAGGAATAAGTTTTCTTGAAATTAGGCAGCTCGCAAATTTAACCCCTACAAATTCTCAAATCTTCCGACCTTAACTAAAATTTCCTGAACAAGTTTAATTTTACCTATTGACAGGAATTTTATATATTTCTTTATATTTATTTTAAGTGATTTTTATCGTCCGAAAAACTTAATTATTTTTTTTACAAATTCCAAGGCCAAAATGAGGAAATTTAAAGCAAGACTAAATTCCCTAACTTCCTGGTTCTAAATCAGTTTAAAAGCAGCTAAAATATTTTATTGTTTTTAAGTTTCCAATTTTCAGCTAAACAAAATTCATTAAGAATCTTTTAAAAACTCTAAAAAAAAATCTAAGCTAAATAAAAGGCAACATATATAATTAAAAAAAAAAAAAAACAATATTCTAAATTACTGAGTTCGCTAAAAAAAAAATTATTTTAAGCTTAAACAAATTTTAACTTAAAAAAAATAATTCCCGATTTCAAAAAATATAAAGAAGTTGATAATTTTATTTAAGTTTAAATCCTGAGAAAATATTTTAAATTGATCAATTAAAATTGATCATTAAAAATTTAAAAAAAATATAATTTTGTAATTTAAAAAAAATTATTTTGTAATTTAAAAAAAAGTGTTTTTTTTAAATTTACAATTTTTTTTTTAAATTAATAATTTGTATCAATAATTTGAAATGCTTCTAAAATATTATTTTTTGTTAGGGATTTTTTTTAGAAAATTATATTTTATTTTAACCTAAAAAAACTGAAAGCACAAATGTGAATGGGACTGGGGGACTTGCAGCTATCAAGTACCCAAGTAATTATTGATGTAAATTGATGATCCGTAGGCGAGTCCTTGCCACACAATTTTCGTAGCCTGTAGAAAGCCCCAAACTGCCCCCTCCCCCCAAGGAACCTTAACTTACCCAAAGAGGAACTTGCAAGCGGAGTGAGTGGCAAAAATTGTACCTAGAAAGCGAATCAATAGCGATTTCGAAATTTGTGACAAATACAAAAAGGGAGTTGGTAATTTTTAAGTCCCCCGAGAATCGATGGATAAACTTCAACATATGAGAAAAAATACTTTGCATTAAACTTCAAGTACATATTTTATATATATATAGTCTTGATCCGTGGCAACGACACACAAACGAGGAGTATTTCGGGCAGGAGGAGGACCTCTCTCACCCAGAAAACCAAATACAAATCAGTAAACTACAAATTAATCTAAATGTTCTTTAAACGATTTAAATGTATTAAATGCAAATTTGTGATCTTAACTCCAAAGGACTCTTTATTTCACACATAAGAACGGCAAAGGGCAATCGTGTGATCCACGCCGTAGGCCACTTTCAGGACCTTGCCGTTGATGGCCGCCTTGAAGGGAAAGAACTGATCCTTCTTGTGGCCAATGCCCAAATGGCCGAAGCGGTTCTTGCCCCACATGAACAGATCCCCGTCGGAGTTGACGGCGCCCATGTGGAAGACCCCGCAGCCGATGGCCTCGACGGTGGTGGCGTTGCTGAAGTCGTTGCGCCCGAACAGCGGGGGCAGCAGGTGCTGCGGCCGGGAGGACTGCTCCACGAAAGGACCAAAGCCCAAGATACCATAGCCCCAGGTGTATACGAGGCCCTCCGAGTTCAAAGCCATGCAGAAGGAGCCGCCGGCTGCCAGGTCCTTGATCTGGCCAATGGGCTTGGTGAGGCTGAGGGCGCGGGGTGAATTGATTTGGGTCTCGGGCTGCGGATCATCCGGATCATTCAGCTGGCCGTACTCCGAGTTGCCCCAGCCGAAGGCCTCGCCGCGCTCGTTCAAGGCCAGCACGCAGTCGGAGGAGCAGGCCAGGCGCACGATCTTCTCCTTTTCTATGTCGCCGGCTATCAAAGTGATCTGGCCGCCGGTCAGGTAGTGGCCCTGGCCGGTTTGGCCGTCGCTGCCCCAGCCGCAGGTGTAGACCCGGCCGAGCTTCGTAAGGAACATGGTGTGGTCCTGGCCGCACTCAACAGAGGTTATTTCGTCCTCTGGCCCGCATATGTCGGCCTGGGAGATCCTGTGGATGAGCGAGCTGGCGCGGTACTGCTCGTCGTCGATTATAGAGCGGCCGCATTGCCCATAGGAATTGTTGCCCATGGTGAAGACTGTTCCATTGCGGGTGAGCACAACCAGGTGGGCTCGGCCGGCGGACATGGAGCGGATTTGGAGGTCCTCGTCCGTTTCGCCGGACTCCCTGGGCAGGCGGATGGCCGTGGGGTAGATGATGACATCCAAATTGGCGGGGTCCTTGGGATTGCCTTTGACCTGGAAGCCCAGCTGCGAGTCGGTGTTGAGGCCGCAGCCGAAGAGCGTCTCGCCGTCGGACCGCTTGACCGCAAAGGCCGTGAAGCCGTAGCCGGCGGCTACGTCGGTTATATCACAGTTGTTGGAGAACTGGAGCCGCGTGGGGTGGTGGACCATTTCGGTGTAACGTTCCCTGGCCTTCTTCACGTTTGTTTGGAGGCCCAGGGCCCCGGTCTCCTGGAAGCCCCAGACATAGGCCCGCGTGCCGGGATTACTAGAAACTTTGGGTTCGTAGGCTGGGAAATGGAAAGCGCATGGTGAGTTGGGAATTGGCGGTGGGAAAATGGGTTTAGTTACTTTTGATTTTGTTGGTGTCCTGGCCCAGGACGCTGCGCTTGGCCTTGGTGGTGTAGAAGCGGGAACATCGCGACAGCGGGGCCGCTAGCCTTGGTGCATTAAGCATTTATGCAAATCAATAAATCAATCAAATTCTTGTTATTGGTCTTTAAGACAAAACAGTGGAGTCAGCTGTTCCGCCGGCGTTGCCATGTTGGCCGGTGCTGCCACTCTTATGAGCTGCAAGTATTTGTTAAAATCACCTACAGAGTTATAAATTGCCAGCTTAAAAGAATATATATGTGGCTTTAAACTTAAAATATTATTTATCTTATTTTATGTATTCGATATTTATTTCATTTGTGTGACCGCGTTGCCAACTGCTATCAGAGTAATCGTGGGTGAGTCAATCGAAATGCAAGCCTGCTTCAAAGACAACACTACCAAATGCACGGGCAAAACTGAGTCTGGTGTCGGAAAAAAGGCATTAAAAATGCTATAATTTTCAACTCGATTTCCTGCAACAAATTATACCAAACACAACGCGCTAAATCGTCAACAAATTGTGTGCCAACATAAACGCGAAATTTAATACAACAAAAAATAAAAAAAATTTATTACACCAGCCCGACTTGCGCGACTGTGTGCGTGTGTGTGTGTGTGAGTGATTGTGTATGCGGGCGTGCGTGTATATGTGCCGTTAAGTGCAATACACTTTTGCTCGCCAGGCAACCCTACCGCCCCCGCCCCCCCGCCAAAGGGACCAACAAATTTACTCAAAAAAGTGAAAAGTGCAATTCCCTATGAGTTGGGCGCCCCACACAGCCGCTGGCTCCGACTGCTGCTAAGGAGTCGCCGCCGTCGCCGCAGCCGCCGCATTTTCCATCAAAGACTCTGCGTCTCCGGTAGGTACACACAAAATATCGAAAGGCTGCTCCTTCAGCTCCACTTTAACGCCTCTCTCTCTCTCTCTCTAACTGTTGTTCTCTCCCATCACTTGCACTCGCCCTTGCTCTCTTCGGGGCGGCGAGGACTGTTCCTCCTGAAAGTTTCTGCTCTGATTTGTGTTTTTATTTCGGTTAACATTTCGTTCGTTATCCTTCATTCTCTCGATACTCTTAAGGATTTGCCTGCCGCCCCTTTTGTGGCCGCCCTGCTGCTCTCGGCAGGGGGTGGGGGTGTCCTAGCAACCAGATGGACTCGAAAGTAGTCCACTTTCCGCCTCGAAAACACCAACGAATCGCTGGGAATTCCAGATAAAAATAGAGTTCCCCTTGGAAAACCTTATCTCGTTGGGGGTTTACATTTTCCGTATTTCCGAAAGATTCTTAGAGGCGAAAAATCACCCCTAAAATGGACGGCGGGCTCGGCTTTCTCTTGCCTAAGAGAGCGCCGGCCGGCCGAGCCTGTTCGTCCTTTTATGCAACGCGTGGTTTTCGTTGTTGTTTTTGGGAAAACTTTTTGCGATTTTCAAAAGAGAAACTTCCGGTTTGAGCGCAGGGTGGGGTTCGGATTTCGGTAACCATGGAAACGGCCCTCGGGGGGTGTGAAAAGGGTCTTCGAAAAAGGCTCTTAATTGGTTTGCTTTTCGAGTTTTTTTTTGGCAAATCTGTCACACGAAACAACCACCAATTCATCACCGGCAGCCGCCAGGACCTCCCAGGCAGCCCCCCGAAAGACAAAGAAATCCCCCCACCCCCTTTCCAGATTTGTTTTCAATTTGCTCAGCTCTGAGGGCTTGGGCAGTTCATTAAAAGTGCCCAACTGTGTGATTTCCACGGTTTGTAAATCGGCTGCCCAGCCAACCGATCGTCTTGGCCCTAAACACACACACACACTCGTGGAATCCCCAAACTTTCTGCTTCATAAATTCGAAGCCAGTTGGCCGACTGTCGGCCGCCACATCTGTAATTTCTCTTTGGTTGGAATTGTCGTTTGGAAACGAAAACAAAGACACACAAAAAAAAAAAACAAGAAAAACAACACACAACTTTGAAGAGCCGTGACGTTGAGAATTGTCAATCGCTGGGGTTTTTTTTCGCCTTGGCAAAGCTTTACAAAGGGGGTGGGGGGTGCGGTTGGTTCATTGGCACGAACTTGGGGCTGGGAAAGTGCTTGGCACAAAGAAAACTAAGCTGTTCGGCAAACGGGCCACCCACTTGGCCGGAGCGATTACCCGCAAAGAGCAAACAAAATTCGGTTAAATTGGCAGCCGCCTTCGTTTACCGTTTGCCCTTTTTGTAAGGCCGCAAGGTAAACAAACAGGCCGCAGCCAATCAAAAGCGGGCAAGTGTGTAACTGATCTGGCAGTCTGGTCTTTCAGGGTGGCAACCCCGCCCGTGCAGAGTAATCGAGCGCCCTCAATATAATCGATATGCCAAATTAACATGCTTCCTTACTTTCGTTTAGTCTCTCGTCGGCAACTCGTTTATCTGAACATTTTTAGATTGCCGGCCGACACCTTAGAGCGATAAGCAAAGCAACTTGACGATGCTTATCGATTCTGCCAGCGTAACAGAAAAGACAAACATTTAGTTTTATTTATTTTTCCCATTAAGTAATCGCTGCTTGCAATTGTTATCGATTACCTAAACCCAGCCAGCTGGGCCCGCTGATCTGTCGACGGCCTTCAGGTGATTCATTCTTCGTCACCTTTACCGCTGCTGACGGTTTACCGGTTACCGGAATCCGCTGCCTGACTCATCGGGGTGATCGTTTTTCTAGCGTTTCGTGCCCTTAAGCATCGCCACGGCCTTGACTCTTGTTTGTGTCGGTAAAGTTTCCGCTTTTGATTTATGAACGTTCGACAGGCGCCGCCGTCGCTGGCTATTTTCGGGTTCACCGCTCGCCCACTCGCGCAATTGATCGGCGACGGGCAATGCCATCGATAGGCGCTTCGATAACTCGTTGATTGGCGACCGCGTGACCTTTTTGATAAATTCATTGACCTGCTGCGTTCCTTGTTTTTGCATTTGATTGAATTTGAATTGTTCTAACGGCTGTTTTAAGTGCACTTTTAATGCTGCTTTCGATTGTGCTTATTAATTGATTTTTTCTTTTCTTTTTCCGTTTTGGTTGCTTGTTTGTTTGCTTGCGTTTGTTTTGCGTTGCGCTGCTGCTCAAATAACAATAACACAATTAGCAATATGAATTGGCAACAGGCCAAGACTTGCAACGCAACTGAACGGCGATTCCTGCCACCGACTGAAAGGAGCCACCCACAGAAGACTTCCTGCCACTGCCGCTGCTGAGACGCCCACGAAAATCTTCCCACTTTCACACGCTATCTCTCTCTCTCTCTCCTTCTCTTTCTCTCTTGGGATAATGTTGGCGCAGGATCAGCAGCCTAAGGCACTGAGCCCTTGAGGAATCCGCACACTGGAATGTTGGAATATCCACAGCGATTCGCGCGCAACATCCCCGTCTCCTCAAGCTCGAGCCAGCAACAAAACTCAAACGCCCAGCAGCAGCATCCTCTGCCGCCGCCGCACCAGCAGGTTATAGGATCAGGATCCTCCGTAGGATATTACCCGCGGTATCCCTTGCCAACGCCCGGCTCGCCGGCCAGCCACCATCAACGCTACCCCAACGCGCAGCCGCCAGCGCTGCAGCACCAACGCAACCTGTCGACCGCCTCCAGTTGCAGTGCCCAGCACAAAAGTGTGACCTTCAGTCATCAGCAGGCGGTGGCGAACAGCGGCTACCCTTTGCCTATCGATTACAGCAACGGCTCGAGTAGTGGTAACTCTAGCTGCAGTGCTGCCGGTGGCAACGCTGGGCCCGGAACTCAACCAATGGCAGCAAACATGAAGCACGGTAATTGGCTCCCCCTCCCCCGCTCTCCTTTCGCTGACTAACTGTTTTTTCGTTTTTTAGGGAAATCTCAAGAAGACGTTTGCTACGTGGTAGCGAAATACGATTATGGCGCCCAGGGGGCCCAGGAATTGGATTTGCGTAAGAACGAACGGTATCTGTTGCTGGACGACTCGAAGCATTGGTGGCGCGTCCAGAACAGCCGCAACCAGTCCGGCTATGTGCCCAGCAATTATGTGAAAAAGGAGAAGCCCTCGCTTTTCGACAGGTGCGCGTCCTGCTAATCCCTGAGAACCTTCTTTTCGTTTGTTTTTTCCAGGCCCAAAAAACAAAAACTGAAACAATTTTCATTTAAGTTTCCGTTTCCCAGTTTTGCTTGGTTCAATTTTATTTTTGTTGTAAACTCATTTCTGCTTTTTTCGGCTTCTCAACTCAATTCGATGTGACCCCCGCCCCCCTCGCTGCTCTCTTTTAAACAGTAGAAAAACTTACCGTTATTTGTGGTTGCATTCTAATTATTTTTCTTGCTTTTTTCCAACCACAGCATCAAGAAGAAAGTGAAAAAAGGCTCGGGCTCAAAAACTCTGCCCAACTGCTCACCCTCTCGCCAGATCGAGAGTCCGACAATGTCCCGGCGCCTGCCCCCCGACCCGGCCGAGGCCATTGGCACGGCCATTGTCAAATACAATTACCAGGCCCAGCAGAACGACGAGCTCTCGCTCACCAAGGGCACGCGCATCTTGATCCTGGAGAAGTCCAACGACGGCTGGTGGCGCGGACAGAGCGGCAATTCGGTGGGCTGGTTCCCCAGCAACTACACGACCGAGGATTGTGATAACGATGGTGAGATCCACACCTATGCCATGGCCGAGAATGTCCTCGACATAGTGGTGAGTCACAGGTCTTTCTACTGTTATCGATAAATCGATTAATCGATGGGTTTCTTTGCCAGGTGGGACTGTACAGCTTTACGTCGAACAACGACCAGGAGTTGTCGTTTGAAAAGGGCGATCGCTTGGAGATTGTCGACCGGCCCGCCTCCGATCCAGACTGGTACAAGGCCCGCAACAACCAGGGCCAAGTCGGTTTAGTTCCACGCAATTATCTCCAAGAGTTGAACGACTACCTGGCCACCCCCTACCGCAATACCAGCGGTGGGGCGGGCGGCGGCGGCCCTAACACCGCCGGCAACGGCAACAGCGGCAGCAATGGCGCCTCCGGCGGCGGCGACTCCATGGAGCGACGCAACGATGGCTCCAAACCATCGCAGCCCAGTCAGCCCATCGAACGCCCCAACCTGGCCGGCAAGTCCTGGTACTACGGCGCCATCACACGCAGCCAATGCGACACGGTGCTCAACCAGCATGGCCACGACGGCGACTTCCTCATCAGAGACAGTGAGACTAACGTGAGTCGAACCTAAAACAACCTTAGAATCCTTATATAATTTGTGTTTGCCTTTTCAGATGGGCGACTATTCGGTTTCGTTGAAGGCCCCGGGAAGGAACAAGCACTTCCGGGTGCATGTGGAGCAGAACATGTACTGCATTGGGCAGCGGAAGTTCCATTCGTTGGACCAGCTAGTCGATCATTACCAAAGAGCGCCCATCTACACGAACAAGCAGGGCGAGAAGCTCTATTTGGTGCGTCCGCTGCCCAAGGCCAATGGCACGTAAACGCCCCCAACCACCCTAAGGATCGGCAGCGAATTACGGCCCCAAGTAGTTGAATATTTCAGGGTTCAAATCTCTCTTTGACTTTCTCGCTTTAATTTGATTTGAAGGCTTCGATATTCCTCACCCCCCACCCAAATCTATGTACATAGATCGTTTGGTTTTTGTGTATCCAAAAAGAGAGCAGTAGACAGAGAGAATCCTTGTAAAGGCAGGCCGACGACCACTCACACAACCAACAGACTTTTTTTGTACTTTTATAGGAAACGTAGATTCCCCCAGACACACACACTCGAGAGAGCGCGCGCGAAATTAACTGTGTAAATGTAAAGCTTGGATTAAAACTAAAGGAGTATAGAGCAAACGCTTGGCTCATTTCGCTCTCTGAAACTGCAATTCAATTGAATAACAATATCGGTATATATATCTATATAAATCTATATAGTCTATGCGTAAAAACGAACATATTTAAAAGTAATCAATGCACTGGATAAGCTTCGTCGATCGATCGCCTTGTAAATCGTTCATTTCGCCCGAATCCTATCCCGATCAATTCTTGAATCATCTCATAGTCATTTTTGTTGTTAGATCTTCACACACCTTATAAGACATATAGAGAAAAGAAACTTTAAATACGATTACGATATTATCAAAATATGTATATCTCAAGATCCGCAGCAGTTCTAGGCGCCTAATAATTAAACTTAATCATCGTGCAAAGTTACACAACTTGATTATCATAAAATAAAGCGAGGCGAGCATCCGCATCCATATAAAAATATAAATACCTTAAGATATCATCAGCCCAAAAAACTCTGTACAGACCGAGGATTCGTTTCTGCGCTTTTCATTTTGTATTTCTTTATACTTTTAGTTTTTCGGTCCCACACACCGAATTGTTTTTTTGGTTCGTAGTTTCGTTTTATTTTATTTAGCTTTAATCGCAGTTAAAAGCTAAATTATAAGGATGGCAAGCGAAGTGAGAGGGCGAAATTTTGATATGCGAATTTTTAAATATGCATAACTTACAATTAAAAAAACATAAAAAAAAACCTAATTTATGGTAATTTAAACAAAAGCAAGCAACCAACAACTAGAAATTAAAACCAGAGAAACAAAACAAAAAGAACAAACTAGAAATTATACCGAAACGGACATGAATAAAAATACATACTTCAAATATAAACCCCTCCCAGAGTTTCCTTAAAGCTTTTCCAGATCCTAACCGAACCTAAAAGTAGGCAACAAATTTTGACCTACAAATTTTTGGGGGGTCTGTTTTCGGTTTTTTTTAAATGAAAATATCTCGAGAACTACTGGACCGATTTTAAAACGAATGGTCTCTATAGGTCCTGCTCACCGTTATTCTTCATATGAGGTCCTTTCCGCGGTCCTAGCTCATATCCTTCGACCGTAATCACCAATTATCGATTCTCGCGGTTTGGCTGTAGTTAGGCAAATTCTAATAGTTGATGATTGTAACTGAACTTATAACCTCTCCAAAACATATTTGACCTTTGACCTCGCTTGCTTGGTTTTCGAGATATAGGCAATTGAAATTTTTCCAAATTTTGCGGGTCCGATTTGGGATTTTTTTCAAATGAATATATCTCAAGAACCGCTGGACCGATTTTGAAGCGGACGGTCTCTATGGGTCCTGCTTACTGTTATTCTTCATATGAGATCCTTTGCACATGCGTAGCTCATGTCCTTCGTCCGTAATCGCCAATAATCTATCCCCGCGGTTTGGCTAGAGGTAGGCAAAATCTGATAGTTGGGGAGTGTGAATAAACTAATGACCTTTCCAAAACATATTTGACCTTTGACCTCGCTTGCTTTGTTTTCGAGATATAGGCAATTGAAATTTTTGCAAATTTTGCGGGTCGACTGCGTTGCGTCTGCCCACACCTAGATGGCGCCAGCAGAGCGATCAGCAGTTGCGCACTTTTGTTCCTAGATGGCGCCACCACCACTAAATTAAAACAAATTTCTCGTTTAGCTTGAAAAATGAGCTCATGAAACTTTATTAATAGTTTTTTTTAGTGTTTCTTTTCTGTAGATTAAATTGAAGGCATTCTCTTTACACGATTTTCATGGTAGGTAGTACAAAAATTGAACTTTTTGTATTTTGTTTTGAGCAAAAGCCCCGCGCATGATTTGTAGGCTTAATAATTTTGCAGTTGGGCGAAGGAAAATGCAAGAAGCGCTTTAATTTAGGTACAAAATCGTTTATATTTCTAATCATACAAATTCATAATAGTTTCCTTTTCTCTCTTCTCATATAGTATATATTTTATATCGTATAATTATAATCGTATTTAAGGCCACACAATTAAAATTAAAAACCGACTCTTATCCTTCTTTATCTTCAGATTAAAACACAAGCCGATTACAAATTTGGATTTAACAAATTAAAACCGATAATAAGCGTTGGGGGTGGGGGGAGGGAAGTTGAATGAGCCGACTGCTTACAGTTTAAAGATCGGGGATTAGTATCGTTTAAGGTTTTATAAATTACATTATTGATCGATAAATTATTCGCGTTCCAAGTTTTTTGTTAGGCAGATAGAAATCCTTATTTTAGATAGACGCTAAAGGCAACAGTAGACTTTCATTTTAATTTTACATACAAATACAAAATGTACATATACAATATACATATATAATCATGATCGTAGTATCCGTATAATCAGCTTCGATTTCTTCCTTAGAGAGCAACACCACGAAATGTAAAAATTAATCGATTTTTGTGGCCGATTCTTTTTGTTCTTCTTTCGTCTGTGTGTGTGTGAGAGTGTTGTGCAGATAATCGTAGTTATCGGTATCGGTATCGTTATCGCTTTATCGTTTATATATCAATTAAATATATATATAGTAAGTTTATAACTATTGTTCATAAAATGGACTACACATTTTGGAACTGCATCGATTTTTCTTTAATTTGATTTGATTTCTTTTTTTGTCAGTATTTCTTTTTTTTTTGTTCAACGGGCTCCATTGAATTTGTTCAGGTTTCGCTCAGCCAGCCAATTTTGCTTTTCATTGTTCGATTTGCTTGAGTTTCATAAAAACGGATTATTACTATTAATAACTCCGCTGGCCTGGAAGATAGAAACAAAAATTCAATTAGTAATCATGATTCAGAGCAAATTAAGAGAAAGGTTAATGGATTTATACTCTTTTTGGGGGTTAGAGATCACGATAATGCGATATTCGGATTTTGCTATGATCTCTTTGTTTGAAGCTGGAAATTCTTAAAGGAATTTGTATAAGAGAAATTATTTATTCTATATTAAGATCTCTGTATTTGTTCAGGAGATCCTAAAACTCATAGAATTCTCTATATTGGCACAATAAGTACTTTAAAAAAAGCAACCAAAGTGCTCTTGAAACCTATGAAAACAGGGATCCCAAAGAGACAGACAAACGGATTTCTAAGCTTAAAAGAGACTACAGAAATGTCGGACAGACAGGCGTAAACTTTTCTTAAGGAAACCCAGGGAGTGAAAGGCGGAGAGAATACGGAACTTTGGTTCCCCAAGAACCCTTCTCATAGGATTCTCTATACTAGCACAAAAAGTACTTTTGATGCTCTATAAACCTACGAAAAATGTGGTCCCTCAGACAGACAGACTAACGGATCTTTTAGCTCAAAAAAGAGTACAGAAAATTCTTGAATACGCACCGCAAACGGATTGCTGTAGGTGGCGCCACTTCCATTGAGGCCCACGGACACACCGCCGGTCATCACGGGCGGCGGCTGCATGATGCCAAACCCACAGCCATTGGGCATACCGAATCCATTGGCATTGCCATTGAAATTGTAGAAATTCGCCAAATGTGTGGGCTGCTGCGGTTGCTGCGGCTGCGGCTGCTGTAAGCTGGCGGCATAGCCATTTGGTATGAGGGTCACCTGCCCGTAGAGATTCTGCTGCTGGCTGCTGGCATTGCCGTTGGCGTTGGCCTGGAATGGATTCGGTTGCTGCTGCTGGTGGTTCTTGAAAGGATTCACGTAGTTGTTGTTGTTGTTGGGGACTGAAAGTTTAAACCACAAGTAATTAGAGAAATTTAAGAGGTCAACTTCATTGACTCACGCTGACCGAAGGCCTCGGTAAGGCCGTTGGTGATCGCTGGGGTGTCGGCTGCTGCGGCCGCCTCGCTGGCCTTCATCTCGCGCAGCTGCTCGTCCAGGTCCTTGAGGGCCGCGTAGCGATCTTCGCTGGGCGCCTTGGCCAGGCTGGTGGACGGACGGGTGGCGGCGGCGGAGGACCGGGCGCTGTGGCCATTTTGCAGCGGGGTGCCTGCGGAAAAGGGCAAGAAGATTAGTCAAGGATACTCGACTCGACCAGAAACCAAACAAGGGCGAATTTCAGGGGCAGTCGGAAAAGCTTTCAAAACAACAAAAGAAAAACCAAACAAACGCAAACAAAACGCAGGCCAAAAACAACAAACAACTGTCAGCGCGGGGTGAGGGGAGGGGGGCAGGACTTACTCCAAGTGAAAAACTGATTGCAATTCGAGTTTAAAATGTCAAAGTCATCGTCGTGATTCATCGGCGGCGGCTCCGCTTCGCCGGCCAGCAAATAAGGCAAAAAAGGATTCGAGGGCGCATAATGCCCCACCGACAGATCCTGCATACTGTTTGTGGGCGTGGCCAGGTCCTCGGTTACTAGAGGAGGCGGCGGGGGCGTCGGCGTGCGCTGCCAACTCGTCTCGTCTCGGCCCAGCACTGCCAACGCGGTGAAATGCGCGGCCAAAGTTAACGGTGAATACGCGGGCAGATCGAAGGAGGTAGCTGAAAAGTCCTTTTCAAATCCTGACCAACTGTCTGTGGGCTGGCTGTCCGTTTGGCTCCACCACTGATAATCGTCGAATGGATCGTGGAAATTTGCATTACTTTTTCTCCCAAAGTTGTTGTTGTTGTTGTCGCTGTTGTTGTTGTTGTAATTGGCTGAACTGAATTGGAAATTGTTCGTGGGCATCATCACTGCCGAGAGGGAGGAAGGGGAGGGCGGCCGAAAAAAAAACAACGAAGATTTGCGTGTAAAAAAAACATTTCATTTGCCAATAAAACTGGAGAGAGCGAGCGAGAGAGAGAGAGAGAGCATGAGAGCGAGACGGAACGAGCGAGTGGCAAGTGAACGAGAACGAGAGGCTCGGCGAGTGATCAGCGAGGGTGATTCGAAGAGTTCGATGATTGAATTTCGATATTTGCTTGGCTTTCTTACAGTCCGATAACATTTAGGGAAACTCTGGTAAATTTACCGTTACGATTGAAAGCCGAATGAAGTGAACGAGAACGAAAGGCTCGGCGAGTGATCAGCGAGGGTGCTTCGATGAGTTCTTGGCCATCAAAACCAACTTTCATGGCTTTCATGGCGTTTTTTTCTGTCCGATAACTTTCAGGGCAACTCTTATGAATTACATGTTTCAAATTAAGCGGTTGAAAGCCAAGAGAAAAATCCACGCAAGTGAACATGAAATTTAAGGCTTTAAGGACGATCAGCGAGGAGGATTCCATGAGTTTTGCTATCAAAACCAACTTTTTTGGCTCTCATGGCTTTTTTCCGTTCGATAACTTTCAGGGCAACTCTCATGAATTTAATGTTACAAACTGAAAGCCGAACCAAAAAGAAATGAGAACAAAAGGCTCTAAGGATGATCAGCGAGGGTAATTCAATGAGTTCTTGGCTTTGCTTGGCTCTCATGGCGGTTTTTTTTCTGTCCGATAACTTTCAGGGAAATTTTGATAAATTTAAAGTTACAAATTGAAAGCCGAACCAAAAAGGAACGAGAACAAAAGGCTCTAAGGATAGTCAAGTGTTTCAATGAGTTCTTGGCTTTGCTTGGCTTTCATGGCGGTTTTTTTTTCTGTCCGATAACTTTCGGAGCAACCCTGGTGAATTTACTGTTACAAATTGAGCGATTGAAAGCCGAATCAAAAATCGACGCATTCAAGTGTAAAGAGAAACGAGTCGTCGTCATCGGAGGCGGGCTAAATGGTCTGTTAAATTTTTAATGGATCAGCGCAGATGATTTTTCCCCTCCCAAAAAAAAAGTAAACCCAAAAAAAAAACTCACCTGCTGCATTGAAAATCGGCGCGTGCTCGAAATCCGCAAAATTCTCCGATGCATTGCCGTTCAATTGGTTCTGCTGCTGCTGCTGGTGATGGGCCGCCCTGAGGGGCTGGACTTTGGCGTAACCATTGTTCATGGAACCGGAACTCAGCGACGAGGAGGCCGACGACGACACCGCCGGCGACCCAGCCGAGCAGGCCGACGTCGCATCGAAAATATTCGCCGACCCGAAATCCGCCACGAAATCCGAGTCCCCCCCAAATCCATTGCTGGCACAGCTACTCGTGTCCGACAAGGCGCCCGTCGAGGTTGATCCTGCGCTGTTCAAACTCAGGCCCCCCGACAAATTGAAGGCATCCTGCTGGTGGTGATGCTGCGGCCGACTGATGGCCGCCGTCCCAGGCAGCGCAGCGGCCGTGCCTTTGACCCCCGTCCGCTGGGCGGCTGGCGGGGTCAAATGGATGCTGGCATAGCCGTTCGAATTGGTGGTGTGGTAGCCGTTGGCGGTGGACTTCAGGTTGACCGCATTTGGTAGGGATTTGAGGGGACTAGCGGGCTCCAGGTAGTAGCGTTTCCTTTCGTACTTTTCGATCATGAGTTCGCGCTGGTCCTGCTGGTGGACGGCTCGCTTGGGGTCCCAGAGGCCCAGCCAGGTTTTGGAGCAGAGCTCGTTGCCGTGGCTTTTGAGAAAGTCGATTTCCTCTTGGCTGAAGCTGGCCATCGAAATGGATTTCACGCGATGCGGCGGCGTCAGTCCGCGTCTGCAAACAGAAGCACAGAAACACGAGATGAGTTTATGGAAATTATAAACGTGGTGGTGGGGGGAGTGGATCTCTGCAATTGGGTGAGGGTCATTCAAGTGGCCTACTTTGAAAATCGAATAAACAGCAGGCGATGACAGCCAGCGGGCGGCGCCGCTTTAGCGGGGGGTGAAGGTCAATTGCCTCTTGGCCCCTCTCAAGTGGCGAGGGAGTGGGCGAAAAAGGGAGGTTCATGACCTTGCCCAGTAGCTGGCAATTAGAACACTTCATCTCACCCACTCCATGACCAAAACGAGCACAGTTGGGCAGTTGGACAATTGGGCAGTTAAACAGACAGCGTTCATATGCTTACAAGGGAAAGGGTTACGACCTTGTCGATTAGCTGGCAATTATAACGCTTCATCTCTCCCACTCCCCGGGACTTTAGTCGGTTCCAAACGGCCATAGTTGGACAGTTGGGCAGTTGCACAGACAGCGTTCATATTGTAATATGTAGAAGGTTTATGACCTTGTCCACTAGCTCGAAATTAGGACACTTCATCTCTCCCACTCCATTTAAATGCTTTTCCAAAACGAGCACAGTTGGGCACTTGGGCAGTTGAACTCTGTCTCTCTCTATGGCTATAGGGTTAGGTTTACGACCTTGTCTACTAGCTGGCAATTAGAACACATCACCTCTCCCACTCCACTTTAATGCTTTTCCGAAATGGGCACAGTTGGGCAGTTGGACGGTTGGGCAGTTGAACGCTGTCTATATGCTTACATGTGTTATATCCGAGCCACAAAAGAAACTGGACGTTTCACATGAACGCTTCGCTGCCCCACAACACCAACAAAGAGAAACCAAACAGAGGTGGGTGGGGAGTGCAGCGCGGGTGCTGCTACCTGTCATAAAATTAAAGCCAACAATGCGGCAAGCGCCTGGGCTGCCTAGAAGATTAGCCCGTCTGGCTTGTCGGCTTACTGGCTTCCGGCGCATTTTTCGTGGACGCCAACGGAAATGGCCAAGACCCCGGACCCCAGACCGGCATCTGTGCCGCTAACCAAGTTGAGATTGAGAACGGCACGCACAGCCGGGCCACTTGGGTTAACCAACAGCAGGATGAGTGGCCCCGCTGTCACGTCAAGGAGAAAGTGAAAGTCTCTGCACAGCAACACCAACAAAGAGGGGGAGGGGAAGAGAGACAAGCGGAAGGAAGGGGGTAGGGGCCAGGCAGGAATGATTGTCTTGAGTGGCCGCTTTGTTTTTTCTTTAATGCTCGCATGTAAATGTTAATTGAGCCAACCAAGCGGTTGACTGTGAGGTGGGGGAGGGGGAACCTTAAGCTTCGCTTTGTCATAGAGCCCGAGGTCGCTGCTGGGTAATTGCCTCGGGCAGACTGGTTCTCCAAGCGTCGCTTTGAAGCTTCACAGAATCGTCTACTGATCGCACAGAAGCAATTAGAGCGGCTTATGAGGTAAGGATCATTAAGTCGGTCTTTCAAGCGGTTTTTTGAAGTATTTTTGGCAGTATGAATGCGACTTCCGCGGCTTTGAGTTGTTTAAGTTGATAAAATCCCAAATGGAAGCTAAATCGTTCGAACTTAACCTCAAATTTGAAGTCAAGTAGAGTAGAGAAAAAAGTATAAAAATCTTTGAAGAACCTTCGCTAATCCCAAGTCAAAATGACTTATAAGCAATTCAAATATATCCAGAAAATAAAACCTATCTAGAAAAAAAATTTCTAGGCCTTCTCCAAAGAATCATAAAATCCCAATATCAAAAATTATGTCGAACCCTAAGCCTCTTCTAGTCCACAGAACTAAAGAACTCAGACCTACAAATTCTCTCATTACAGATCATCCAAAATTTCCCTTATACATACTCTCAAGATTCCACATCCAATTCCTGTTCCTTCTAACTACCTTCTCATCCCGGAAACTATCCAGATTTCTTCAGATATAAAATTGCTAAGTTTTCCGCTGGGATTTCCGAGATCCGCGTTTTTAAAGACCTTGAATTTTATTATTTTCCTCGACGAGTTTATCGCTGGCAAGTCGATTGCAGTTCTCAGCATTCGATTGAAATGTTTCCATCGCTTCGCCAAACAAAATGCCGGTCTCTGCCCCGACCCCAGACCCCGATTGATGCCAGCTGGTCAACATCTCGGCTGACTTGGGGGGACGACTTCAATTCACAGATGCCGGCTAAGTGGACCTCAAGAATGTTTTTTTTTGACGTGAGACTGCGGCACTGCAAATTTTCGCACACAAAGCGAAAAAATGTGGAAAAACGGCAGCAGGTCAACTTTGGTTAGTGGAATACTCTGTCGGGTATTTTGAGATCTGATCAATGGGATGGGTAAATTCTACTGAGAGTTTGGAGAACTAAGAAGGTGAAGGAAAGGTCGAGAGCAAAAGTTTCTCAAAAGTGCTTAAGAGAACTGAGATTTTTCAGGGATTAGGAGATCGGGATTCTTCTTAATTTTAATCAGCCGTCTTTGGTGATGTCTATAGAGAATAAGAGGAACCAAAAGATAAAAGAAAAAAAATTCCTTTTCTTGAAGGAATTTTCCTATCGAGGCTTTCGATTTCTGCTAAACTTCTAGATGATTTTGTCAGGTGGCTTTTGGTAACGTGAATTGATTTAAAATGTCAACTTCTGTCCAACTTAACTTGTCAAAACTTTTCTATATTTATGTCAGCTTAAGAACACCTCTTGAAGTCTTTGGCTAAAGAACTTTGCTCGTCTGACTTCACTTACGTGGCGTTATTTTCTTCGATAGAATGAAGATATCTTCCGTCATAGAAATCCCATTTAAATTCCTTCAGTTTTAAAGTTCACTCGAGAGAAAAACCTAACCAAGTAATCTGATTTGATCATAAGATCAAAGATCTTGAGCATCAAGACTTGATCCCAAAAACCCCAATTAGCAGTCTTTATAGAATCGATCAATTGTAGTCTTGGAAAAGTTCTCTGAAACTTTAGAGATTTCTCCATCGCAACACAAATCTCCTCATCTGTCTCGTTTATGTTTTAAGCTAATATAACCAACTCAAGTTTCCTGCCGGGAAGAGTAAGAAAAAACGAATTCATTTTCCGTGCTAGGCACCAAAAAATTAAAACAAAAAAAATCCAGTGAGGTTACACACA
>JBAMCP010001353.1:0-23532 GCA_037075105.1 Lissocephala sabroskyi | reverse complement strand
ACTACCGTGATAGAGGGATCGGATACAAAGATAAGATCGAGAAGCCTACCAATAGAGTTAGATATAGGATTAATTTGGGATAGTGATATATCAAGAAGACCGTCTATAAAGTCATGGGAAGCAGATGAGATCAGACTGTTAGAGACGGAGGAGCGAGACCATAATAGGTGAGGGATATTGAAATCACCAAAAACCAGAAATTGGTCACGGTCAGGAATTTTATCCGCTAGTATTTGAATGGCGGAGAGGTGTTCACGATATAAGGAAATATGCGAGTTTGGAGGTATATAGGAGCAGGATAAGAAAATGGAACATTGCGGGAGGGTAACCTTTACTGCAACAAATTCAATAGGACATGAAGAAGGAAGCGAAATAGATTCCGCAGATAAGGTTGACCGAACTGCAATGAGAACACCACCTCCCCTGCCATTCAGGCGGTCACATCTGAAGATATTGAAATCATTAAAAATTTCAGATGAAAGTATATGCGGTTTAAGCCATGTTTCCGAAAAAATAATAACAGGGCTATGGAAAAATGGGCTATTAGAAAAAAGATAGGGAAGTTTGCTAGAAATCCCTCTTACATTCTGATAGGAAATACTAAAGTGAAGGGAGTTCTTTAGTTTTTTGAATTAGGAAGAGAGGCTATATCAGGACGTGGGCGCACTCTGGGAGAGAACTCATGGACAACTGTATGAGTCGGCCAGAAGTCGCCAGAGACAATGTTAGTAAAGACGTAATGAGGAACAAGAATTTTAAAAGAGGAAATCGATCTGGGAGTGGAGAACTTAAACTTCTCTACTACCAAATCAGGACAGGAGATTTTAGACAAAATAAAAGATTTAACATCGTCTACAGTATGATTGGGGGACAGGCGGGAAACAAAAATGGATTTTTTGGGAGGAACAGCTACAAGACGAGATGGCATGGTGGGGAGAGGCAGGGGGACAGATGAAGATGGGGTAGAGATAGGTATCGCGTGCACTTCAGGTGGGATGGAGGAAGAGGAAGTGGGAATAGGGGTTGCCTGAGCGTTAGGTTGAGGAGTTGGGGTTGGAGCTACAAATTGGGGGTGGTCCAGATACTCAGCAGGAATAGAAGGAGATATAGGGTTAAGTGAGATGGGGTTAGGTGAAATAGGAAGTATGAGGTTAGCAGGCGGGGATTTATTAGAAATAGTGGGGGGGTTAAATGGAACGCTACTAGGGTTTGAAGGTGTGATAGCTGAAGGGGAGGTTTGGGTAATATTTTTTTTGCGTTTGGGGGAACTATTTACAATTTTAGGATTTTCAAAGAAGGATTTTAGGGAATTAAATCTATCATTCAGGGAAGAGAAATCTTTACTTTACTTATGAAGCCTCATTTTCAGCCTCCATTCTGGCAACTAAAAATACCGAATTTGTGGCTTAATTTTTTATTGTTTGTCAGTATTTAAAAAAAAAAAAAAGAAATATAATTTTAACTGCAATTAATCAAACGACGCGTTTTAGGCAGAACTCTCTTAATTTTATTTGAAATGACATTAATCAAACAACGCCTTTCTGGCAGAGTTGCATTCGCTCTTCAGGGTTGAATGGTGAGCGGGCCGCTGCGCATTTGCGTGGCGTTCACGGGTAAAAGTTTAAAACAAAATGTTTGCATTGCTTAAGCCACAACATGTAAATCATTGAGAGGATGCATATGTGTGTGAGAGAGAGAAGAGCCCTGCGGTCATGCAATCGATTTTGAATTTTGAATTTGCTGTCAAAACAACTTAATGACATGTTGTTTCGCTTTTTCCATTGCAATTGTTGTTGCTGCCGCTGTTGCTGCTGCTGTTGTTGTTGTCGTAGCTTTTGTTGCTGGCATGTTTTATGTATGTTTATAAAATTCCTCGTTTAGTTTTTGCAATTTTCTATTGGTGTGTGCTGCCCGTTGCGTCTGACATTTACATTTTGGTTCAACTTTAAAACGCAAGGTCGCCTTGTCGAATATTTCATGAGGCGGATTTTTTGTTACGATGAGGGGAGAGGGTTCGGAGGGCAGCAACTTTTACCCATAAGGTCAGCATGCATTTGGGTTGACAGTTGACATTTGCAGAACCGTAATTATGCAATTTATATGGACCGGGGAATTCGCTAAGCTTGGAATTGAAAATGCCAAAAATATCTATGAGTTTTGAAGTTCCCCATAAATAAAAGCCAATCAAATTTTTAAACGATGGTTAGACTAAAAAAATATCTCAGCCTGATGATCTCACGGCCTTTGGGTGTTTTTCATTTTCTTTCTGAATATTTCCTCCTTCTGGAGGAACCTCTGCCAATTTCGGCTCCGCTGGCAAAATTCATGCAAAAAATGGGGTAGGCAGCCGAAGTAATAAAAGCATTTTTATAGCTCATCGGCTTACCTGACATATCCACAGATTCGGGTGCCTTTCTTTGTTGTTTGGCTGACAGTAAATCTAAATAATTTGACAATTCTCTGTTGATTTTATGAGCGGGGGTTGCAGGGAGGCATTAAAAATGCCGGATATAAAAATAATTTAATTTTTCTATATTGCCTCACATTCGGTGGCCGCCTCATAAAATATTTCCCGGCTGGCATAAATTTCAAGTGCAGTAAGCGAAATTGCAAATTAAGCCAAAGTTAAAAGTGCGGCAAGCTTCTTCCTTCCCTTTCGCTCTTTATTACAGGAATTTTTTTTCGTTTTCGGGCTGGGAGAGGGGAAACGAGACTTTCCATAATTGCAGGTAACCAAGAAGAATCTCAAGCGCCTGCGAAAGGAAACTTTTGCTGGTAAGGCAAAAAAAAAGAAAGTTATGCATTTTTATGCGAGGCGCTTGATTAAACTTTGCGACGATACTTTTCGGGATGAGGCTGCGGCGCTTCTTCGGACTGGGCAACTTTTTAAAATTCCTTAATTTTCCACAGCGACTTTCACAACTCTTTCGGCTCCTGCGACGGCCAAGACAAACACCATCAAGTGGCCTGTGGGCGGTTAATTTCATGTTAATTTATGATAATTGAACGCAACTTTCAAGTGTCACATTGAAAGGGTGACAGGCAGGGAAATCCATTGCAGTTGGGTCAACAATAAAATGTCCTTCTTTTATTCCCTTTTTTAATTGCATTGCAACGGCTGACCAAACAGAACGCAGTGCGGGTCGCATTTGGTCAGCTGCTCGAATTGATGGCATTGCCATTTAATTAGCCGCAAATTGTTTAGGCCAGGCCCCGCCCCACTCGATGCAGGGAGGGGGCCGTGTGCGGCTGACAGGAACCTGCCGGTTTCGAAACCAAAGATGACACAATGTTGGGTTATCCGAAAATGTGGCCAGCCTGCCAACCAAAGGGCAGGTGCGTTCGTCGTTCCTGCGCCTCTGCGCTCTGGCAAATTAAAATAAAATTCTTGTTCGGCCTGCTAAATTGCTGCATAGGTTTTTGTGGCCACAAAAACGCAATTCAGTTACCTAATATAGACGAGCAGCTGGACTTCCCACAGGGGCTCCAAAACGATTTTAAAATTCAGCTTAAATTCTATAAGAGCAGAAAAGTATGCTAACAAAAGAAGAAAAAGGTTAGAAGGAAATACGAATGCGTTTACAAATTTTGAAAGGAACTTGTTCTGCTTTTTCAGAAGGTGGAGTTTTTGATTTTATTTTCATACTTTTGACTTGATGATTGGAAATTGAAGCAGCCAATTCGGCTTGTTTCGTAGGAAGCCAGACAAATTTTTGATCCACCTAATGATTTTGGTTCTATAAGCAGCCTTTTTAAAAATGCAGACTGAAAATATTACCCATTGGCCGTGTGTGTTGGGTGCTTTTTGACTTTCGAATGCCGCCGGTTGGCTTGTCTGTGCCGCTCGGGAAAATAAATAATTGCAATGCTTTTGCCAAAACTTAAAAGCTGCTTGTCTGAGGAGTTTTCTTCTCTTCGCATCGTTTGTCGAATGTCAAATGTAACAGGTGCTGCATTCTTTCTTGTTGCAGCGGCGGCGGCTGCCACAACTCAATTTAATTCAGCATGTACTTTTGAAACAATGAATTTCACTTTAGTTGCTAATGGATTTCGTCCGAGGATGCGAAGCGTACACTCGCCCACACACTCGCAGCGCCTTGTGTGTAAATTCCGGGGACCCTTCTTCTCTCGGCCGTGGCACATTGTCTACATTGCTGGAATCTCTGTTTTTTGCGATTTTTCTTTCTCTTTTTTTGTTTGCTTAATACTCTACTAAAAGAAATGAAAGGCTATAAAGTTAAGCGAAAGGAACTGGCATGGGTTCTTTAATTTTTATAGTTTATTTTTTTATAATCTTTGTTCCTTTTAAAGGTTTTTTGGCTGCTCTTTTTCCTGGTTAAGTTCTTGGGAATGTAAACTGTTGGGTGTGCCCTCGTCGGTGTTAGGGAATCGACTTCTTGATTTCCTTTTTGCCGCCTCTTTCATTGTTTTTGGCTTGGCCAGTTGCTAAGAAACTGCGTAAGGGCGTTTGCCTCTCTGCGTCTCCGCGTCTGCCTTAAGGCTCTTATGGCTGACTGCCTGTCCTGCCTGTCCGGATCTCCCACGGTCTGTTTGCACAGCCGTGTAAGCGTCTGTTGCCGTCTGCCTGCAGTAATGCATTTTGTTTGCTTGGGCGACATTTCGCCTTTTGCTGAGCGCAGGCAAACGTGCGTATCTGTGGGGGCAAACGTGTGTGTGTGTGAGGCTGTAAGTTGTCACCAGCTGCAGTTGCAGGCCAGATGGAGCCCCTCTTGGCAGGCAGGGCGCCCTCTCCTTAGCCATGATAAATGAAAGTTGACGTTGTTCGTGGCAGTTGTTATTGAGACAAACGGCGAAAGGCGAGGACTTGAGCACATTGATGATATTACCCGTCTCCTGGGTCTGGGCAGAATGCCATTTCCATCCTAATTATTTGTGTCATGGAAATGGCGATTCGCTGGGCTGGACGACGGCAGAAGGCATTCCAATTAAAAATGCAACCAAAATTGCTGCCGGGCTGTCAACTCGACTAGAATTTAATTAATTTCCCTCCGTCCGCCTGCCGCTTTTGAAATTACATTTGCGTGCACTTGTATCAACAGTAAGGACTTTCAGGACCTGCTCATTTACTGCCACAACGAGCAGCCCTCCCTCGAAAACCGAAGCCGGCCAGAAGAGCAACTCAATTCATTGTTGACTATAAAAAAAAGGACATTTTGCAGTTGCTGGCACACAAAATTCACTCGTCTCGTCACCGCCACGCCCACTCCCAGCCAAATACTTTAAGCCGTTTTGCGACTCGGCCAGATGCCTGCTAAGCCCGCTGGGGTGGCTGGCTGGCTGCCTCCTCAGCGCCGTTTGTGGACGCCATTATTGCTCTTTTCTGTGCAATTTTCCGAGCAACGACGATGTTGTCTCTGCTGTTGTTCGGTGTGTTGGCCATGTTATTTGTGCCTATGACAAGCCATGAGCCATAATAAAAGTGGCTTTGTTTTGCTTTTGCTCGGCTCTCCGCCCGACTTTCCATTGCTTAGCCGGCGCCTTAAGTCGCCAGCAACAGGGACAGGGACAGGGACGTTTTGGCTTTGCAGTTACAAGTGTCTCTGATTTAGTTAACAATCGGAATTACAAGCTGCGAACTTGCATGAGCTTTGGGTCAAAGGGAATAAATATTCCGAAAGGAACAAGAATAACGAAAATTAAAACAGGAGAGTGTGTAAATTTTTGCCGAAACTACCGAGTAAATTTGAGAAAAAGTACGCAAATTCTAAGCGAAATGGAAACAGATTAAGGAGTGGAATAAAAAAATGTTTTTAGAGAAAATTTAAATACAAAATTCATTCATTCTTTTCTCCTGGAAAATAGAAGAAACCGCAGGTTTTGTGTGAAAAGTGGCGGAAAATTGAACACAGGCGATTCAGTCGAACGAATTAACCTGTTTGCTGTTAATTGGCAAATTGATAATCAATTCAAATTGAACTTTGATGACCCTTCAGCTTTTCAACTTGATTGATTGACCTCAAACGGCTTTGCTGTTTGATTAATTCCAAAAACCGCCTCAGGTGCTCAAATAAAAGTACTGAACCCAAACCAAACCGCAGAAAACTAAGCCCCAAAAGCAATAACAATTCAAATACCCACCACAAGTTGTTTCGTTTCGCCTTCCAAATTTGAACACTCTCTTGTTTTTCGAAGCCTCATATGTTTTTCTCATTTGCCGCCCTGAAGCCGGCCAACTCTTGTGCGTTAATTAAGCTTTTCCTGGGCTTCTGATTCGCAGTCCTTCCTTGTTTGTGGCATGCAATTTTCTGGCTGTAATAAGCTTTATAATGTGCAACAAGGCCAATAAAATTTCCCTCACCTCGCGCACAAAAAATTAAAATGAATTAAATTCCCGCACAAGGAAGCAGCGAAGGCAGGCGGGCTGCCAGTTTCTGTAGCTGTCGCGAGGCTCGGTTTCCATTTACACTTAATTTGATGCCGACAGGACGAAGCTGCCGCGCGGCTGTTGGGCCGAGCTGAGTTTGCATTTTGGGTTGCGGTTTTTCGACTTTTGCTATTGTGGTTTCAATTGCAAATTAGTTTTGTGTCATCGAGTGTCGCCGGCGGTGGCGGTGCCGCTGCCTTATGTCCTCGAGTCACGCAAATTTGCATTGAGGTTTTTTTGGCAGAGGGAAATGCAAGTCAGTCAGTCGATTTGAGTTTTGGTCTAAAAAGTTCGGCCAGACAAACTTCAACTTCTCTTCGGGCCGTTTAATTTTGTGCCTTTCATTGCTGCCAACCACAAAATCCATTAAATTAAACTTCCCAGAGAGCCCAACAGAGAAGCCTGGAAAGGCTGAGACCGAAACCGGCTGAAGGTTGTTAAACGGCTTGTGGCTTCGAATTTCAATTAAAAATACAATACAAAAGACACACACACACACACGCACACACACTTCAAGGGGGTAAAGTGCAACATGTGACGCTGACAATTCGTGGCAGTTGCCGCCGAGTGGCTTCACCGGGGGCCTTGGGAGCGGCGACCGCTGCCAACTTTTTGGCGACTTTTCAATGTCGTTGTCGTGCAAATGCTGCCAATTTGTAGACAATTAAAAAACTTTACATGTTTTGGCATTAAACGACACAAATTGTTTTAAAATTACTTTTACACACACAAACACACACAACACCCCCAGCGACCGACCCGTCTGCCAAAATTGATTCCAATCGCGCACATGTGGCGGCCGTGGATGGAGGCGGTTTCGGCAGCTTTTAGGCCAGCCAAACTTTTGCTTAAGCACCGCCGAACGTACATAAATCCAATTAGTAAACAATGCCGCAAAAAGTAAAAGTGTCGGGCAGACAATCAAAACCGCCACGACCAGCGCCGTCACCTCCCTTGCCACACGTGTAAGGGGCACGCCCGTCGACTGCCCCACTTATGAGACATGACAGGCTTACAAATGCAATCAAATTTTATATCCTCGTTGAGTTCACAAAAATTTGTTCCCTTAAGATAAAAAAGCTTTGTTGTGCCAAATTCTTGGTAGAGTTCTGAACTTTTTGGGATGTCAGTGGTCCAAGGAAATCAAAGTAATATTGATTTTTTAATCAGGGTACAAAGTTTGAAAGAAAGAGTTAAAAATGAACTAGGAAATTTGCCTAAAATGGCCAGCTAAGCCCCGAGTCTTCGTCTGGATATGGCTAAGAAAATTAAAGAAAATATTTATGTTAAATTAATACATTTAATATTGATTCTAGGTAACCATAACATAGAACTCCAGATCTACTTTAATTAACCCAAACTGCCTTATAGATTTATGATATAATTAGGACCAGCGAATTTCTCAGTTGGATGCAACAAGAAGGTAATCAAACTGTAATTGGGGGAAGATAGAATTATAATAAGAACAAAGCACCTTAAGAGGACCAGATTCGAACTATTAAATCATAAAAGATTTTATTGTTGACATTCAGGCTCAAATAAAACAATTGAGCAGAAAATATCTGAGATAAATGGGTAGGCCAATGTCAATTATGTCTCTTTATTTGGGAGGAATTTTCCTCATCTGAGATGGCCACCTAGGATATGTTTGTTATGCACCCAATTAATTTATATTTGATTTCCTTGGCTTCGTTATTTAACGAACCTTTTTGGGGAGAAGTTTCTTTCTGTTTGATCCACCTTTCTTCTCTTGTACGAATTCCAAGATGTTTTCAAGTTATAATAAACATGAATTCATTTCCGATGAGAATTTAAATAATAGCTTGGAACTTTTTGACTTTTCCGTGTGCAATCAAATTCTTTAAAGTGCCTGCTTCTGTAAAATGAAATCAAATCCATAAAAGAAAACACATTTATTAACCTTTCCTCGATTTATTTATTTATTTAACATCCTTACCAAGCAAATGCTTTTTCTTTCACCTTGCCAGACCCTAAAAAAAAATTGAAAGTTACTCAGATTTCTGTTGAAAATATTTAGAAGGTTTTTCTAAGCTTCTTTACCGCCTTTGTAGTCTTTTATGGCCTTTGCCATTTGGCAAGCGTATCAATTCGCTTTTCAGTGGGTGAACCAATTGGATGAATGCCAATAGCTGTGTCGTTCAATTAAGCATGTCAATATGGAAATTTTGGGTAAATTATTATCAACATGCCTTGACTGGCTGGTCTCATTTCCCCCTGCGAGTTTGTCATGTCGTTGTAGAGGACACGCCATGCTCGTGTCCTTCGCATTGATGAACCGCCTGCGAATATTGCAATTGCTATATGACAATAATGCAATCAAATAATCAATCAATTAATGTCCGCTTGAATTAATGTTGAATATTATGTATTATCGTCAATGCCATCATTAGCACTAAATTCAATTATACAGAGCGCCGACCGAGGACACGCCCCCGTGAAATTGATGATTCATCATTATTAGTGGCGTTTGGGGGGAGTTGACAGGACCTCAGGCCGGCCAGGCAACTCACCTGGGGCTTTTATTTCAGAACAAATTCAAAACTTCACAAGTTCGGTTTGAGCTTCTTTTGGTTGTTCCGTTGCCGTGGGAAATGTGCGACTATGAAATCGTGGAAATTTTCTATGATCGCTACAACACCGGGCGGTTCAATGTGTGGGCAAATATCCTGGCGTTTGTGGCCTTTGCCGCGATGCTGAGCTACCAACGATCCCGTCGATAGATGCAAATCCCGGCAGCAGCCTTCAAAATGGAAATTCATAAACTGACCGATTTGTAAACAGAAACACAAGAGCAAGCGGAGATTGGCAATTTGTGGTAGTTTTGTTCGTTCGGTTGGATTAAATTGCGTGATGCCTCAAAAATGCTGGGCAATTTATTAAAATTTCTCGTGTTTGTTTTGGTTTTAATTTCCTTTTTTTCCTGGTCTTTTTTCGTTTTTGCTAATTAACTGAAATCATGGCAGCGGTCGGGCCGGTTGGTCGGTTGCCAGCGACAATGGCAATTTGAGTTGTGTGTTTGTTTGGCCAGCGAAATCGCAGTTTTTATCTTCATGCTTTAGTGGCTCTCAATAAAGCCAAATATAGACAATAACCAAAAATAAAGCGAATAAAAGGAGAGTAAATTTAAATAAATCGAAGATTTGATACACTGCAATCAGGGGACAGAATATCATGCCAATTTACGTAGGAGAGTAGGAGACTCATAAAGAGCAACCAAGGCGACAGATGCGCTTTCTTTTTCAGGGAACTACTTCTGCGTTCCACTTACTCTTTGAACAAATATTCCCTTTCCCTTTTTTAACCAAGACCAAAGAGTATAGACAGAATCTTTTTTATGCGGGAGGCTTGGGGGAAAAAAATGAAACGGCCAGCGTGCCAGTCAAACGAATGATGTCTCTCTTTGTGCCTGTGACATATGCAAATATTTGTACCTCTGTATGTGTGTGTGTGTGTGTGCGTGTATGCGAGTGTGTATGTGTACAGTTGTGCATAAAATTATGCAAATTCGCGTCGCTTGCGCGTGTAACTGCGAGGAGCAGGGGCTGTGCGAAAAAACAAATACACTTATGCATACACAGTCGCATGTCAAAAGTCACACACGCACACACACAGACATGCAGAGCCACAATCAGTCGGAAGAAATCAGAGTCATTCGAGCGCCATAAAAGTTAAGTAAACATATAAACAAGTAGCGGATTACGCATGCCTGGCTGGCTGGCTGCCAACCAGCCGGCCGTCCGTCCTTCTCTCCAGTCGGCTATATTATTATTATGGCTTTTGGTTGTTGTTGTTGTTTTTTGTTTGTGCTGCTGGTGTTGATATTGTTATTGATATATACACGTAAATCAAAATGTTTGCAGCTTGTGTAAACATTGGAAATCAGTTGTAACCAACGAGCCCAGCCCGCCGCCACCTGGCCCGGTTGCTTGTTTTGTCTTTCGGCTCATGCAAATGCCTTGGCGTGCGGCGCTGTCGTCTTGTCATTGCTTCGATAAATTGCGCGTAAATGATGCATAAATCAAATAAATTTTAAAGTATTTATAATCTGGCGCCCAACGAAGACAGAATACTCGTGGGAGTGCGAAGGACTCGGCATACTTTTATGGGTTGGCAAACACAAGCGAGCGGGGGAAAATGTAACATATTTTTATGCGCAGCGGAATTTATATTGAGTTGCATTAAATTTAAATCAGCTATAAAATATTTAAAATGCATTTGGAAATTTCGTTTTAAGAATTTGTAAATATTATAAGTGAAATTTTAAATGGCCAAAAGCAGTCTTCGTTTATTGGCAAGCTCAAAGATTCTATCAGTTTCGCCGGCACCAAATATCCAGCCAATATGGCCAAGTTGCAGACCGGGCAGTGTGGGCTCTTCTGCGGTTACTTATGCTGCTATAAAAGCAATTTGAATTTTATATAGACTACAACTTCCCAGCAAGCAGCTGGGTCCCCAGCTGCTGTTCCAGTTGCATGTGCACCGGCCAGGCCGCAACGTCAAAAGCTGCTCCTGTCAACTGGCTGCCATAGTGTCAAGTTGCTGGGACTTAAGACACTGCCACCAACTTGAGACAGCCACAGTCCAGGGAGAGAGAGGCCCTGGGCAATGTTGCTGCTGCTTTTGCTACTGCTGCTGGGGCTGCTTTTGTGGTCGTTGCCGTTCTCGCTAATGAAACAAAAACAGACAACTTAATGTACAGTTGATGTACATTTTAATGGGATGGCTTTTTGCATTTCTCTATCTATCCCTCGTTTCGTATCTATCTTTCTCTTTTCGCTCACTGGCAACTTTCAGTTGATGTCTGATTTGCATAAAAAGCTCAGCCAGCAGGCGTCGCTGGTTGGTTGGGCGGCCGGTCACCCTGCCATCGCTAATTGAGTGACTAAGCGTTGCGGCTAAAGTTTTCAGCATTCTAAATGCCATTGTCAAACGGTTGATGCTCAAACTAGTTAACATTTCCGCTAGGACATTTCTTAACTGCCTTTCAGCCCTCATCTCGCTTTCAATTCATGAATATGCTTTTTATAAATAATTCAGGCGCATGCTGCTGGCCAACATTGGTCCATTGTGTTGATAGTCTTCTAAGCCCTTTGCCGTTGCCATTTACCTATTAACATGCATATAATATGGCCCACACACACACACACAGACTTAGATACCTTGCTGCTGAGGGCATTGAAGGCCTTAAGTCGGCTTTCTGGAGTAGCGCAAATTAACAGAGCGCATTGAATGGACCGACCGGGCAAGGCCTGCACAAATGTCACAGCATGGACGGCTCAAGAGGAACAACAACATGGCTAAAATTGCGGAAGTTGCCTTTTCAAATGCAAAACTTATCGTAGTCAACTTGTCATAGAAATTCTGGGCATTAAATTTGGCATTAAAATCAACTGGGCATGTTTTTCTGAATTATTCGAGCATTCACCGACTGCCAACAGCAGCAGCTGCTTTTGTATTGAGTGACTTCCTTTTGGGGTCGGCTGGCTGGTTGGTTGGTCTGTGCTTTGACTAAGAAAAAACTGTTGCCTACTTTTCAGGGCGCTGGCAAATTAGCACAGCTCCGGTAGCAAAAGATTAAGTGCTGGACTTTCTCGTTGCTGTTGCTGCTGCTGTTGTTGTTGTTTTAGGGCAATTTTCAGTTAATCTAAATGTTTTTGGGTTTTTATTAGCCCAGACATTTGAGTTGGAAGTTTGTGCGGTTGCCGCAGACAATTGACTGCAAGTGAACTCGATAAAAGTTGGAAGGCGACTGCGGCGGCAATACAAACCTCAGCATGATATAGAAGCTCTCAAAGTGACTTTATTATAATTTACAACTTTTGATTTACGGCTCTAGATGGCTCTTCATGTCTGTGTGCCTGTGTGTGTGGGTGGCAGCAAACAGTCGGCGGTGGAAACTGGCACTGCGATTGTTCCTGCTTCTGTTGGTCTCCCCGAAATGATGTTAATTTGTACACACACCACAACAACAATGAACCACAAGCACAACAAAAGACACTCGCACACAAACGACTGCAGAGAAGAAGTGAAATTGTAGCTGAAAATTGTTAAAGTCGCTGAGATAGCAACGGGCGAGCCGGGGAAACTCAATTGCCAAAGTTTTTACGGACCGAGGGAAAAAAGATTTATAAAATTACAACAATAAAAACAACAATAAAATTAAGCATTGTAAATACAAAAGAAAGTAAGCACAAGACGGAAAGAGAAGACAGTAAAATTATGGAAGCCCACGAAGAAAAAAAAACCGAACGAGTTCCCCATTGAAAAGGGCCCAGAAAATCTTGTTAAAATTTACGCTTGAATATTAAATCCGTTTTAATTTGATTATTACACGCGGTCAGTAAGACAGCTCGCCCACGGCTCCGTTGTCCGAAATTATCGAGGATTTTTCGTTGGCCAACTTTAAAATTGATTTTCCCCTTCTTTAAGCTGGCGCATTGGCACGCGCAATAATTGCAAATCAATGAACGACGGGAATGGGGCAAAGATGGTTGGCTGGTGGAAACGTGCAGGGGATTGGGGGAGTTCCTTGGGTGTGAAAAGGCAGGTTGGCGCGTACAATGGCCATTCTGATTATCAAATTGCCAACGATGATTACCCCAATTGTGTGTGAGGGCTTACAGACTGAATTGGCCAATAGAATAAGCAAATTTCAATTCTACGGGACGTAGTTTGAGTTTTTGAAGTCGTAGAGTCTTGCGTGGATTTTTGTAGATAAATTTCCCGTAGCCTAAATCAATTTACTTAAAAATCCCTTTCCTTTGTAGCTGGTGTTCACTGTGGTTTAGATTTTGTATGTGTGAGAGGCATTTTAATAAATTACGTGACAAATTGAACTGCAACTCACACCTGACCGATCGGCCCGGCGCGCCGCGGCGGCCCCAAGCGACCTTGCCGTTGCCAAATTCTAACCAACCGCAACTAAACCCATCGGGGGCCAGCCAAATATCTCCTCCGAGGCTGGCGCCCACAACCTGTCGCCCTGTCGTCCTTTCGTGTGTGGGAGTCAAAATTACGTTAATGTAGGCTCATTAGTTGGCATTAAAGCAACATTATGACTGCCTCGGAGGCATCCCCGCCAGGGACTGCTAGAATTGCTGCAACAGTTGCCAGAATCCCCGGCCGCATCTTTGGCACATTTGCATATCTTGGAGGGACTGCGTGTTCGGGGTAATTTGCACAACTAAATGACAAAGTTTTGCACGCAGTTAACAATATTAAATCGGATTCCGAAAGCCCACAGCTGACAGTGGTCCGCCCCCATTGCGCTATCGTCGAATGTAATTACACTTTCTGTTTTGTGTGTTAACAAAGCGGATAATTGGCCGCGCCACCGGGGGATCCTCAAGGCATTTCTCCGGTTGCATCTCTCGCCTGTGGCCGGGTAATTTGGCTTAACTGATAACTAGAATAGCCGAATGTGGCAAGTGTGGTTCTTCCTCTGATTAAGAGACCTGCTTATGCCCATGAATTATGAAGTTATTAAGTCGCAAAATTACAGGACAACGCTGCTGCCTTTCCCGTTTATCTCTTTCACTTGGACTCTCTGACTGAAAAGTCATTAGCTTAAAATGTCGGACGCCGGCGGTTTCACTTAGCTGCTTTCGGCTTTGCTCCACATGCTTTGTGTGATGGAAAAGGCATTTTGCTGTGCGTTGCCAAGGTGCTGAATTAGCCCGGCAATGTGATGTGCCAACAGCCAACGGGCCGGGGAAGCCAAGGAATTGCAAATATGCAGTTTTTGCCTCGTTTTTGTGCTCTTTTTTTGGCAAGCCGTCGACCGCTAGTCTCACCCTCCATCCAGCCGTATTTGGGGCATTAATGATGCCCTGTCGTTGTCAGTGTGGAGTAGAGGGAATTTTAAAGAGTCACTCGGCCAGTTGGTCAGGCAATGCGGCAGAAAATTTGACTTCATCTCCCCCCAGGGGAACTTTGAAGAAACCACCGAGCCAAATATTTGCTCAAAGGGATGGAGGTCAAACCAGGGTCGTCATTGTATTTTTGATCTCATTACAAAGCCAGCGGACCGTGCCAACCTCAAGGGGGGCTGGCGGTCTGCTAGGCATTCTGGTCATGCCAGGGATTCTTTCTTGAGTCGTTGAATTGAAATTGATTTGGCGAGCAAACGTTTCGCTCTTTTTTCCGGACAGCCAACATATTTGCCTTGCACTTGACACATGCTCAGAACAGGGTCAACTCGGGCTCGGGCCCGCCCTCTGCTGACTTGATTAAAAGAACTTTTCTTTTCCCTTTTTTGCACATTAATTGATTTTCCACACACTCGACTGGCTGCTCAAGCTGCCCCGGGGAGGACAGTCGCCCCGGAAGCTGATTTGTGGTAGAGCCCAGGCCAACCAGACAATGGGCCAAGCCGGAAAAAAGCGAGTGAAATGAGAGCGCTTTGCATGCCAGAAGCGGACGGAGGGGCAGCCAAGTTGGTTGCCAATTTTTCCAGTTAAAAGGTCCTGGGCAAGGAATGCGCAAAGGCAATGTAATAAATGCGTTTGCTTTGAGCCGAAAGCTGCGGCGACTGCGACCACTGATGAAATTGAAACTGTTTGAACGTCCCGGCCCCGACCCCAAATCGATCGACCACTTGGCTGGTTAACTTTTAACGGCCCTCGAGTAACAAGAATTTCAACTTTGACTGACTCGAATTTCCAATTCCACTCACCTGAATTTCCTTTCCATATGCGTTCGGTCGTCTTTTATGCTCGCTTGGCTCCTCTTTTTTATGGATCGACGTTTAAAGAGCATAAAAATGGCCAACCCTTTGCCAGGTCTGCGCTAGGGGGGGTGGGGCGAGGGTGGCTTTATCTTTTAGCGTTTTATACGACATTTGCGTACGCAACGCAATGCGCTCGCCCGGCGTCGTTTTATTGTAATAAATTTAAAACATTTTGCATTTCCCCAGTTTTATGAACACGAGCTCAGGCCACCAAGGAATCTTTAAGACGGCAGCTGGGGGCATCCGGGGGACTCAGGGCAACTCAGAAAAAAAAGAGCGATGGTCGAAAAGATATTTTATTTTCCCATTGAGACTGAGATGCTCGCGAATGCTCGCCGGCTGCCTTGGCTGGCAAAGTGCAGCACAATTGGGATTTATGCAAATGGTGATACATTTGGACTTACTAATGCTCCACAGCCACTGCTGCTGGTGCTGTTCGAGTTGCCTTCAAAGTATAAATAGTTTTGCAGTTGCTGTCGCTACTTTTGCCATAGATTAAAAAATGTCAGCGGAATTTATGCAGAATTATGCAATGGGGGGGTTGCCGGCGGGGGAGTTGCGCGGCCCTACCAACTCCGAATCTTTTATGCATATGCAATGGCAATGCCAGCGTCATTGTAGGTCGACATTACGCATACGACGTGTGTGCGCGCGACCGGCATAAACTTTTCTCCAATTTATGCGTATGCATCGGTGGCTGTGTTTGTGATTTTTCAATGGCACATTTGCAATTTCGCTAACAATGCCGATTCTTGACTTGTTTTTAATAACGCTGCAAATGATTTCTTTATTTTCAAATGGGCTCGCATCCAAAACACTTTCTGAATACTCTTTTCGAAGTGGATCGGAGGAAGACTTGAAAGATTTTTAATATAAAGAAGGTATTCAATATTTAAGGAAGATTTTGAGAATAATTTTTAGAACTTTTTCTTGTTAGAAAACTTCTTCGAAATGCTGAGAAAAAACCTTTGCACTTTGAGAGGAATTCACATCGAAAGCCAACTGAGAAAATGAAGGTAAAACGAAATTTCCCAGGGTAAAAGTCACAGCTGCCCGGTAAATCAACATTGAGGGCTACAAAAAAATACGTTTTTGATGAAGGGGCCTGAGAGAAATTTTAATAAAGCAGAACAAGAGGAGCGGGGAAAGGAAGGCTAGGGTAACTGAGACAGAAGGAAGAGGCCCCCACAGATCGGTTCATTACGCCGAGAAAAGCGGCTCAGAGTGCAAAAGCCAATGCACAGAGAACAGAGCAACCGACGGAGAACAGAGGGAAATTGTTATGAAAATTGACTTGGCCAGCCGCAGGCTAAACTAATTTGGCGCCATTTTCCCATTCGCTTGCGTTGCATAAAAGTCAATGAAAGCGTCTGTGGGCGGGCCGGCATCATCGATAGGGGCAGCAAAAGGCAAGGACTCTCCTCCTGCGTTGGTAGTTATCATTTGACTAGCCATTTTGCCGGCTGCTTATCAAAAGCTGATTGCTCTGCCTGCAGCGGCTGCTCCCCGTTTTTCGCTGGGCTTCGGTTCTTCGTGGCCAGGATGAGCAAACTTATTGCACTTGAAGCCCAGTGGCTGTTTTGGGTTTATTGTTTTTCACTTATTGCCGGCAAAGGAGCCGCCACCCGCTGGACGCGCGCTTATCTCTGTTGTGGTTGTTGTTGCATATAAAGTTCATAAATCTTTTGGTTGGCTGAACTTTTGCAATTGAGTTGTGGATACAAATTAACTTAACTTGCTGTTAAAACTTTTGCCAAATATCAACAGCAACAACAACGTGCGCCGCATCAGACTCCGTGCAATTTTACCTACACTAAATCAAAAGTTTGCGGTAACAAAAGTGGCCGCTTCAAGTTGGCCAAAGAGAAAACCGGAGAAAAAAAAAACCCACCATTTTGGCCCTGTAAATTTGCCGCCTTTGTCTCTGTCTGCCCCGCCAACTTGACCCTCTTCTCGTGCCCTCCGAGAGCGGTCCAATTTAAATGCCAAACCTTCAAACTTTCTTCTATTTTTTTGTGTCGTTGTCCGAATTCCGCGCCCCTGGGTCAGTCAGTTAGAAATTGACTTTTTTACTTTTGCTTTTCCGAGTTCCTTTTTTATGAGCGGCCAGGCGATTCGGCCGCTGATGTTGCCTGTCTTTGCACAATTATTTTCCGCCTTCTCATTTTTTTTTTTGGGTGGGTGGGGCCTTTGTGGTCGCCTGGCCGGAAATGGGCAGCGCGTGGTGAGTGTAGTGAAGTGACTCGATTTCCACTTGAGTAAATTTTAACGTGCGGCGCTCCCAGCCTCCCAGGCAGTGGCAACCAATTGAAATTCAAGCGGGCAATTCATTTCCACTTAATTTTTTTTAACGCTCCTTTTTCCCCTCTTTTTTTGGTGGGTCAACTTTGGTGTGATGATTTTTTGTCATTTGCCGGAGGCACGGCGGTTAATTTGAGCTGCCGCTCAAATGGCCCACAAATTAGTCACAACTATGGGAAATTAATGGTTAATCGAGTTTGATCAAATATTTTATACTCTACTTATACAGCGAGATAGAATTTACGGAGCAGCGCATTTAAAATTCGAATTGCGTTTAATTTGTTGCACTTTTTGTGGCCAAAAAATGAAATCAATTAGCCAGCGAGAATTTTCACGTATGTTTGGTATATTTTATTTTTTCGTTTTGTGGGTCTGATCGGCTGATTTGATTAGCAGTCTGGATTTTTATTGAAATTTACGATTTGTTTGCTTTGGCAAACATTCGTTTTCATGGGCGCTAATGAAATTTATTGACGGGCCGGACCAAAATCAGAAGTGGAAATGTGTGATCATTTCAATAAAATGAATCACTCTAATGGATTTTCGGGTGGAGGAATCCCCGAAAATTCATTTGCCTGCCGAGTCGAACATTTGTCTGTCTTCGGGCTGAACAACTGCTCGACGTGGTGGCTTCCTCGTTTCCGATTTGTCGGGTTGATTTTAGTGGTCATTTGGCTCTCATTTCCATGTTGGCAATGATAATTGCGGTCGATTTTAGCTGGCGCAGGCCGTAGGCAATTCGGTTAACTTGACTTAAATGAGGCCAATTGATTTTCAAATTAATTGAAATTTATTTCAGCTGTAATTGTAATTGCGTTGGAGCATTTCAAATGAGCTTTCCCAGTTGGCGATTAATTTTTTTAAATAAATATAAAAGTTTTTAGATTTATTCTTTATTTTATTTTACTTCTTCCTCAGAAATTATCTCTGAATTATTAAAGAAGAAAGGAAATTTATAGGAATAAGATTAGGAACCTTTTTTAGAAAAACTCTAGATTAATATTAATATAGATTTTTTTTTAAAGAACTTTATTAATTTATTTCTCTCTTCTTTTATTTCAGGTTTGTCCTAAAGGTAAGCCAACTTCTTTTTATAAGCTTTAGAATAAAAAGGCGATAAAATGGGAAAGGAAATTTATTTGATTGGCTGGTTAATTTTGGAAGGAACTTATATCTCTTTTGGATCCAAAAAGTCCGAAACTGTTTCAAATTTTTCTTTATTTAAAGAGTTAAAATTTGCCGGGACCCTTCTCTTTTTTTCCACGCGAGCAAAAAGCACCTGACTGGTCAAATTCCCAGCACGTCTAGACTCGATGAAAATAATTTTTCTATTTTTGTACTCGAATTTCCCACAAGGATCATAATTTCGTGTGCATATATTTTTTCTATTTTCTTTGTTGGGTCTTCATAAAAATGCGTCCCTTACGGAGCCAGGGGACGGGCGGGGTCACTTGTCAGCACATTAAGTCTGTCTGGACTATCGAGATGTTCGCTTCTTTCAAAAGGGCAGTTCATATCCCTTTGAAAGGATGTATGTGTGTGTGGGTAACATATTTGTGGTCATAACTGCGTTTAGCCGCCGACAAAAGGCAGCTGTTAAAGTTAGTTTATTACTTAATTTTTAGTAGCTGCCAATTTCATGCGACAATTTGCACACTAACAAAACAGGCCAAGCCGACGGCAAAGCAGCGGTTGACTGGGCGGAAGGACGACGACGCCAATGAACTTCAACCTCAGCCCTTGGCTGGCGGGCAAAGCTTCATCTTGGCCAGGGTTCATTGAGGCGTATGAACTGCACTTGTTACGCACTCGACTACATTTCCCAAGCACATCTGAGACAGTCAGTCGGGCAGGACGCAGGAGACGGGGACGGTGGGCTGCCCTGCATTGTCCGGCTTTTATGGCACGTTGTAAACATTTCGCATAAACTTTGCACTAAAGTGTTGTCGTATAAATTGTATTATGGCAGCTCCCTTGCCGGCCATTTTATGGGTCTGTGAAATGTAACGAACGCTCCTCAGCCAACCGCTGGCCGTCCATCGTCCACAAAAGAAAGCAAAAAGTAAAAGTTTTGCCAAGTTTTCGTTTTTTTTCTACTTCTTTTCTTTTAGGGGAGTGAAAGGATATTTATCTCTTTGGGTTGGCGTTTGTTTTAATTACAATTGCCGCTTGTCCAGGTTATTTTCCTGTGGCTGCGCTTCCCTTTAATAGAAAACTAGGCTGTGTGGAGGGCCTGGGCGTGTCCGTGCAGTGGCAGTAAATTGCATTTTCACGCCCAGCTGACTGGGCTGGGCCGGCTGACCATCGCAGCAGCCTCGTCAGGACATCAGTTGTCTTTTTTTTTTGGGTCTGTCGGTCTCGCCTTGTTGACTGTGCGGATTTTTGGCCGCCCCGCAGCAGCGGGCTAAGCTCATTTCCATGATTTGCTTACTCTCCTTTTTTTTCGTTTACTGGACTGGCGGAGCCATAATTTTGCGTGGCCGCGTAGCTGCCGCCTTGGCTGGGTCTCCGTTTTATTTATGCTGTTTGCATTGCCATTAATTTAATTAGTTTGGCTTAAAGTCCCCTCGTGTGACTGCAAAGCCTCCAAATGGAAAGTGGCAAATCCGGCAAATCCGCAGCCGCCGTCACAAAAAATTAAAAAGGAAACCCCGCATCCCTGGGGCGACCTTTCGGCCAACGCAATCTCATAAATCATAGTTAAAAGAGACCGCCAAGGGTCCTCTACTGTCAGTCGAGCCAACACGCGCCCATTGCCCGGGGTCAGCAGCGGCACCCACGATTTGTATTGCAAAATTGGCCGCATTTCCGTTCGAAAGTTTCGCGGGGAAAAAAAGCTCCTGATTTTTGTTCGCCTTGAAACCAAATTTGAGTTTTTATCGTCGGCTCTTTTATTTTTTGGGTCTCTGTTGTTTGGCAATGCATTTGACATTCGGTGAGTTCTGCTGGGTGGCCTGTAATTTATGTGAGTTGCGAACTGCAATGGAAAGTTCTCTGCAGTTTCGAGTTGCTGGCCAAGTTGCTGGGCAAGTTTGTGTCTCACATAAGTGGCTAAGTAAGAGGAGCCGCCGCCTGTTCGGCTGCTTGTTTAGTTTTCTGTCTCAGTTGTCAAGTTTCGTTGGCTCGCATTTGTGTTCATTTGTTCATAATTCAAATTCATTAGGTGGCCATTGTGTGGCCCCTGGGACACTAAAAAATCGATGCTGCCACTTCGAGTTGGCCAAAAAGGCCACCGGGAATGGGAATGGTCAACTAATCGAAAAGAATCCCTCTAACTTGGAGCTGCCAAGTTTATTTAACTGTTTGCCAAGCTGTCAGGCGGTCGGGCCAACTGCCACACGTTCTCATGCATGAGGCCACATGATGATGCCACCGTCGATGAGCGTAAAGCCAAAAAGGAAATGCGCTACATTTGCTCTTAATACTTTCGTTCGTGTGTGCGGGAACTTTATTCGTATGTGGGTGTGTGGGGTTTTTCACGCTTCGATTGGAAAATGCTGCCCGAATTGAGTTGCACCTGCACAACAGCCGCTTCCCCGTCTTATCTGCTGCCGCTGCTGCTGTGGCAAGCTAGCTGGCCAAATACACAGCCACCCACAGCCCCGACAGCCAAACAGCCCGCAGAAAGCGAGCAAATGCCAAGAGAGGCTTGCATTTTAATCTCACTGCACAGTGCACTGATGAGGAGTGAAGGCGGCGGCGGGGAGAGGAACGAAAAAAAAAGAAATACAAGCCATGAACATGAAGCATTCTAGGCTGGTGTGTGCCCCTCGCTGGATCGCGAGTTGTACGGCAAATTAAATTTTAAATATTTATAAAGTTGGTCCAATAAAAGGAATTTGCAATTGGCTTGATTGGCTTTTAATCGCAGCAGACAGTTTTTAATAAATATGCATAACCAACTGTACCAAACTGCCAGGCCCACCGCCCCCAAGCCACCAGTCTGTCATTTGGCCAACAAGCGGAATATCGAAATTGGTTCTTGGACCCGGCAAATGAGCAGCTGCCTTGGGTGCTTAATGAAAAGGCTTAGCCCGGCCGGCCACACACTATCGCTGCCGACAATCCGGGGAACCGGAACTGGCAGTAGGAGCCGAGCAACTCAAACGGATGGGCAGATGGGCGGATGGGCGGGCTGCTTGCTGTTGCGTAAAAATTTCCGGAAAAGCCAAAATCAAGTGAAATTTATGATTGCCATAAAATTGCGTT
Organism: Lissocephala sabroskyi; assembly: GCA_037075105.1. Taxonomy (NCBI): domain Eukaryota; kingdom Metazoa; phylum Arthropoda; class Insecta; order Diptera; family Drosophilidae; genus Lissocephala; species Lissocephala sabroskyi. The sequence goes on along the minus strand of JBAMCP010001353.1, from coordinate 1,888 downwards.
GATGTGTGTGTGCAACGAATGCGGCTACAACTGCCAGGGCCCCGGGGAAGGGCGGCCATCCTTTCCCCGGTTACTTATACGCATACGCGGCATGTCCTGTCGGCCGCCGCCGCCGCTCCTTCCTTGGCATGCATATTTATTTTCCGTGGCAAAAACCCGCCGTGCACATTGTGGCGATTGATGCGGTGGGCGGGACGCCGCCAAAAGAAATGCAATTGCGAATTGCAATTTCGTAAATCGAAAGCGGCAGCCACTCCACCCCAAAAAACACCCAACACTGCGGAGCCGAGGAAGCCAAATGAAGCCAACAATCAAACCAAAGTGACATGCAGCAAACTTGTCTCCCGGGGAACTTCCATAGGCATCATCATCTTGTCCCGTCACGTCGAGCGTGGCCGCCGAGTGTTGCCGCCGTCACTGCCGCTTTTATCGTCCTTGTTTGTCGTTCTGCCCGCCAGCTGATAAGCGGCGAATGAACACTCACCGTCTGTCCTGCTTGTCGCTTTATTTTTTCACAGACGAAGGGTTGTTTATTTGCTGGCAAAATTGCGAAATAATGTGCTTCAATCAATTCCCAACACATGCACTTTGATCCCATCCTCCACCCACTGACGCTGACTGCCAGCGAATCTCGGTCTCTGTGCAGTGAAGCGTTTGAAGGCGACATCGGAGGACCTACGGCGGTTCGGTTGTTCACAAGTGATGAATACGTTTCCATCAACAAAAGATAAAAGTACCAGAAGAATTCCATATGCAGGTGGTTGGCAGGTTGACAGAGCTCGAATTCCCGCAGGAAGCCTTTCAGGGAACACATAAAGATCTCGGCTTTCGGTTCTCAAACTTAAATTCCTCTCTCAGTCTTAACGAAATCTTTTGGGATCCTTAAGTATTATAAAGTTTACAATTACATCCATCGTTCTATTGGTGTCTCTCACGATCTTTAAGTCCAAATCTATTCCTCTTTATTGGAATTAGAATTATTGGAACACATATTTCTCTCTCAGTATGAAAGAAATCTTTTGGGGTTCTTCAGTGCTATGAAGTTTACAATTAGGACCAAGGCTCAAGATTATTTATGTATTCTTCCTACTATTTGTGGCTCGCATGATCTTTAAGTCCCATTTCTTCTAATTTTGATTGAAATTAGAAATTTTGGAACACGTATAGATCGCTGCTTTCGGGTTTCAAACTCAAATTCCTCTCTCTCTCACGATCCTTCAGACCAAATCTCTTCCTGTGCATTGGAATTACAATTAATGGAACACATATGGATCTTTGGTATCGGTTTTTCAAGATAAATTCCTCTCTCATTCTCAGTCTGAAAGAAGTCTTTTGGGATCCAAAAGCATTTTGAAGTTTACAATCCAAGACTCGTCAAGATTTTTGAAGAAGTCATTGTACCCTTTGTGTCTTTCACGGTTCTTAAGTAGATATCTTCTCCTCTATATTGAAATTTGATTATTCTTCCATTGATATCAATATATTTCTTTAGTTTGCCGATTGTTGTGTGGTTTTAATATAAAAATGAAGAATCTTTCTTTCTGTAAACGTTCAATGTTATTGAAACCTTTGCGGCTCTCATAAAACATCCCATAATTCTTTATAAATTTTTATCTTTTTGGTATCTTCTTGATTGATGGATTACCCCAAATGTGTATTGAGGAAATATTCTTGCATAGGAAGGAATTTATCTAATTTCCGTACAACTTGCGTTCATTCAATTTTCAAATTGAATGCAAATCAAATTTCACAATTGCTATACAAAACAAATTCTTATTCGATGACGGCTCTAAGATATCGAGTACTTCCATTGTTGGTATCGATATCTCGAGATTGAGGTTGGCTAGGGTTGTTGGGGTTGCGTGGTCGAATTTGCTTTCTCGATTTT
>JBAMCP010001352.1:6026-23540 GCA_037075105.1 Lissocephala sabroskyi | reverse complement strand
TCCCGCGCTTTTTTTCCCGCCAAATTTTCCCGCGCTTTTTTCCCGCCTTTTTTTCATTTTTGCCAGATTTTCAGGTTTCGTGCACAGATTTTCCCGCCAAAATTTCCCGCGCTTTTTTCCCGCCTTTTTTTCATTTTTGCCAGATTTTCAGGTTCGTGCACAAATTTTTCCGCGCTTTTTTCCCGCCTAATTTTCCCGAGTTTTTTTTCCCGCCAATTTTCCCGTAAAATTTTTCCCGCCAAATTTTCCCACGCTTTTTCCCGCCAAACAAATAAAAATGAACAGCTTTTGGAGCTAATACACACAAAATTAAAGTTGATTGAAGCCCGAAGGCCTTTGTTGCTCTGGCTTTATACACATTGTACTTAAGAATTCAATTCTAAGATACAATTAAAATAAGTAAATGAATAAATTAATTAAAGAATAGAAAGTATAGGTATCCCGGTAGAAGGCGTTTCCGATGATCCATCTTGAAAAATGCCAAGTTGGCATCACTGCCACTCAAGGGTATCGAGTCCCCTGGGCTGGGGTATCGATACTTTCCAGAGTAATTCAGCCGAAGTTGGGAAAGTAATCGATTTTCCAGATTGCATAATCGTCGAGGGGCTGACAATCCTTAAAGGACTTCCTGTGAATGTTAAGAACTGAATGAATTGAAGGAACAAAAGACCACACAATTTCAATACTTACGCCGGAGAGATTTGTGATGCCTTCGAAGACAACTCGAAGGACTCCATTGTGTCGATCCTGGCATTTGTTTTGACTGGAAAGAATGCCAGTTTCCTGGGGCCACAGAACTTTTAAGTGCGTCCTTGTTAGTTTATGGAGCATTTTCATAGCCATTGAGTGGGGCCAATTGTGTTGCTGCTGCTGCTGTTGTTGTTGCTGCTGGTGCATTTGGTTCGTTGCTTATGTTAATGGGCGATGCCATAATTTTGAGCACACGCCACGTCCACCGCCCCCGCCCTCGGCAACAACAACAACGGGCAACTTTGAATAAAGAAAAAAGGGGAAAACTTGAAGTTTAATCGACGCCGCATTACTCATGCTCATCTGCACTGGAAAATTGCCAGGCAGTGGGCGGTTGGTGGGCGGGGCGCCCGCTGATCGTTAGTTAAATTAAAAAGTTCAACTTGACGGAGCAATGACCCCGCCGCCAGGTGGCGCCCTTCCCCGCGCCCGAGTCGCCCACATGGAGGGAAAAGTTTCTTGCCAAGCGCAAAAAAAAAAGAAATTTTTTTTGTGGGTCGGCCAGGCAAATACGGGAAACTTGAGGGAAACTTCAGGCCCCGCGCTCAACTGCAAATTGCCGGCTTGCCGACCTGCAGCTAAAAGAAAATTACAATTTCCGCACCATTAATGCAAAATGCTCCGCCGGCTGCCGCTCGCTTGTTTTTCCCACTGAAACGCCTTTGATGCCACGAACAGGAGCCCCGGCCAAATCCCTTTTCAGGCTCTCAAAGGGAACTTAATGTAATTGAGTTTTGTTTTTCGGCGGCTCAGGGCAGATTCGGAAATCAATTTAAACTTTGCTCTCCGCTGCTCCTTTTTTCTGGCAGGATAAGCTGTCGAACTGTCACTTCCGTTGGCGGGAAACTCAGTTGCCCTCGCGCCGCCACTCGTCATAATTTTGCCAGCCCCATTTCCTTCCGGCTGGGCTTCGGCTCGCCCGCTGCTAATTGCCAAAAACATTTGGCCAAACTTGTTCGGCTGGCATGACGACGGCCCCCGCGGCTCCTTTGGGCGTTGGTCGGTTGGCCCTTCAATTGCCTGTCAGTTCGGAAGACGGACGGCCGTCCATCTGCTCCCTTTCGGCTCTGCTCTCTCCCATAATTCAAATTTTTACATATACGCATTCGCGTTGTTGTTGTTTGGACCGTCAAAGCGAATCCTCGGGCTGGGAATTTTAGGGAAACACAAAAAAAAAAGAACGAAAAACAGAACCCAAAGGGAATTGCATGCGAAATTCAAAATTTACAATGCAACTGGGACCAGCGCGGCTGTCGGTTGTGTGTGTGTGTTGTGTGTGTGTAGAGATATGCAAATGTAGTTTCCCTGGTAAGCGAAATGAGGGCTTAGGTTCCCAAGGATACCAGAGAGACTTCCGGTATTCTTAGGGTTTTCAGGCATATTAAAAGGTTAAAGAGGCAGCACAGAAAAGAGGTACAAAAAAAGGGGTAACTTTCCCAACTCTTTGGTTCCTGATCCATTGGATTCGGAGGAACCTCTAATTCGATGTTGACTTCTTGCTGGCAAGCTAAGATAATGAAATATATTTATTAAGGGTTTGAAGAGGAACTTTTGACCCGCCCCAGAGAGAAGGGCGACTTCTTCGACTTCTTCCTAGAACTTCAAGTTGCTGGTCTTCGATTCTGAAACTCCTGCCTCGAATCCTTTCCTGGGAACCTCTAATTTGCTGTTTGCTTCTTGCTGGCAAAGAAAATGAAATCCATGGGGTTACAGATAATTTTTTACCCCACCCTGAAAAAAGGGTAACTTTCTCTCCTTCTTTGGCTACTGGTGTTTTATTCTGGGGTTCCCTAGAATTTGAAGCTGCTGGTCTTCCTTTCTAGAACCCCTGTCTCGACTCCTTTTCTGGGAACCTATAATTTGCTGTTGGCTTCTTGCTGGAAAAGGAAATTAAATGCAGGGGGCTCCGGGTACTTTTTTACCCCACCCAGAGAAGAAGGGTAACTTACTTTCCTCCTTCAGCTTCTGGTGTTTTTTTCTAAGGCTTTCCTAGAATTTGAAGCTGCTGGTCTTCCTTCCTGGAACTCCTGCTGCCAACCTCGCCGATTCCTGCTTCAGTTTGTTTGTTTCTTGCTGTTCCGGCGGCAAAGAGAACTTTTCTCTGCCTTGTTTGTTTGTTTTTTAGGGATTTATGAATACTGATGCATTTCCATGTGCCTGAAACTTTCTTAAAACCGTAAATCCAATTCGGCCAATTGAATTTCGACTGCTGAACGCAAAAAACCAAACCACCAGCCAGGACAGCAACACATTGGAACCGCTAGCCGAGGTCAGACCCTCGGTCCACTTTTCCCTCCCTACGTGCCGCTGAGCTAATGAAGTTTGGTGGTTTGGGGTCGCCTGGCGAGCGTGTCGACCGCATTTGCATGACAGGTGCTCCTTAAATCTGCCGGCGATTAGCATAAAGCGGGGCAGCGTCATGAAATGGAAACGTTTAAAAGTGCATTGACACACACCCGCGGAGTCGAGGGAGCGAGGCCTTTAATTTTCAATTTAATGCAGTAGCGAATTTCGTGCCACAAAAATGACCGGCAGGCATGCAAGTATTTCGGTTGGAATTGGGAAAGGAGCAGCGGGGAGGATTCAACCAACCGTGGCAGTTATAAATGCAACGCAATTAAGCCAAATGGTGAGGGGATTTGTGGCCGACCAGCTGGCAAATTTGTCTCCCCGGACCAAGTGGCGTATGCGTGTCCTTCGACTGCAAGTGTGTGGGATTAAATTATGACGTTAAAATTGTTTATCCTTCTCAGTTTGCTGGTTCCCCGTTTCGTATACGTGATGCGAAATTACGCATACGCCCTGTGAACTCGATCCTGGGAAAAATTCCATGAATTAATTTTATCACGACCACAAAAGTTCCTCCAACTGTCGCAGTGGGGGAGGGGGGAGTTTTTGATTGAGTTTTTCGGTTAGTTCGGTTCGTTAGTTGCACCCAAAAATTTTGTCAATTTACATTTTTTTCCGGAGGGGGGGGGGGGGCACTATGAATGCAGTAATTGCCACGACTTTTTGAACTTGTCGAGAGAAAACTTTTTTACAAATTATTATTGCTTTTTTCATACCCTGTCCGTGAGGGTAAAAGGGTAAGGAAAGGGTATGAAATGATAAAGTTGTTTAAGTTGCCATTAATGGGGTTAGAATGAAGGGAGAAATTGATCTAACCTTGTTCGTCTGTCTGGCTGTCCATCTGTCCATATAATCGAAAGGATCTAAGAGAACTTAAGCAGCCAATTTTGGGATCTGGATTCACTTTATTGGCGGGCAGTTCCAGTTTAGTCGTGAGGAATTGGAATGCATTCCGTGGCGGGTTCCTAACTCTAAAATTTAAAGATATATTTAGAGAATTCTGTAGATATTTTGAATGTATAATTTCAAGGATTTTAAACGGTTTATAAGGAATTTCCTCACAACTTTTAAAGCTCCAGGAAAAACAAGCTTCGTTTACTTTTTGTAAACTCTTCCTGGCTGATGTTTTCTGCCGGCCATCCTGTGTTTGCTTGACGTCCTCCTTCCTCTGTCTGTCTGTCTGGCTGGCTGGCTCTCCTTTCGTGTATGAATATTTATGCCAATCAAATTTGTGCCGGGCATTTTCTGCTTTAATTAAATTTTATACCCCAGCGCTTTGAGTCTTTGCCTTTTGGCGCTTCCACTTGCTGTGAGAATCGCCACAGCAGTTGATTTTTTGGCAAAGGATACACCAGGGAAATATCAAGGACTTGAAGTAATCGCCTGGTTTTTTTCTTCCCGCAGATGTGAGCTGGACTTTGAGCACTGAGACTTTGAGTTACTGAGAAAATCCGCCACTACCCCCGCCCCCACCGAGCACCTGAGGCCGCCATGTCCTTCAAGCTGTTCCGCCGGGGATCGGCCCGCTGCATTGGCCTGCTCTCCGCGTTCGTGACGATCCTTCTGTGCCTTTACTACATTTCCATAGGCCAGCCCAACTCCACGCCCCTGGCCGAGTCCAACGCGAGTCGCGGGGCCTTCAGTGGCCTCAACCCGGCCGCCCACCAGCAGCCGCAGAACCCGCAGCATTTCAACAAACTGCTCTCCGGGCGAAGGATGCCGGCGGCCGCCTTCAACAGCCCGCAGGAGGAGCACCAGCAGAGCTCGCGGCTGCCCCAGGAGGACCTGGAGAACGCCGTGGCCCACGACAATCCCGACTGGGACGACAAGTGCTATGTCCTCCTCCAGAGCGAGACGAATGTGACGGCCTCCGAGGAGTACGGCAAGTTCGACTTCCAGGTGAGTGGCAACCCTGAAACAAAAGGATAGAAATTAAAGTTGTGTTTATTTTGGCAGCCCGAGTGGATCCGCTCGAAGGAGTACTGGGACCGCGGCTTCGAGGAGCGCTTCGAGGCCCAGAAGAAGGACAAACAGCGGCCCCCGCTGAAGGTCATTGTGGTCCCGCATTCCCACAACGATCCCGGCTGGCTGAAGACCTTCACCAACTACTTCCAGTCGGACTCGCGGCAGATCCTCAACCTGCTGGTGACCAAGATGCAGGAGTACAAGGACATGACCTTCATCTGGTCGGAAATAAGCTTCCTGCAGTTGTGGTGGGACCAGGCCCATCCCACCAAGCAGCGGGCCCTCAAGCGCCTCATCGACTCCGGCCGCATCGAGATCACCACCGGCGGCTGGGTGATGACCGACGAGGCCAATGTCCACATCTACCCGATGCTGGACCAGCTCATCGAGGGCCACCAGTGGCTGCGCAACAACCTCAACGTCACGCCTAAAGTGGGCTGGTCCATTGACCCCTTTGGCCATGGCAGCACTGTTCCTTATTTGCTGTCCGGGGCCAACTTCGAGGGCGCCATCATCCAGAGGATCCACTATGCCTGGAAGCAGTGGTTCGCCCGCCAGCAGAACGGCGACTTCCTCTGGACGCCCTACTGGCGGTCTCAAAGCAAGCTGAGCTCTGGCAAAGGTCAGCGCGGCCAGCTGCTCACCCACAATATGCCCTTTGACATTTACTCGATCAAGGGCAGCTGCGGGCCGCATCCGTTTATTTGCCTGAACTTTGACTTCCGCAAGATCCCCGGCGAGTACACCGAGTACTCGGTGAAGGCCCAGTTCATCACGGATGAGAATGTGGAGGAGAAGGCCCAGCTGCTGCTGGAGCAATATGCCCGGACCGCCTCCTTGTTCCCCCACAATGTGGCGCTGATCCCAGTGGGCGACGATTTCCGCTACAATCGGGAGCGCGAGGTGGACCAGCAGTACAGCAACTACAAGAAGCTCATCGACCACATCATGGCCAACCGGCGGCTCTACAACGTGGACATATCCTTCGGCACGCCCTCCGACTACTTCCGGGCCATACGCGAGCGCAGCTCCGCCTTTCCCACCTTCAAGGGCGACTTCTACGTCTACTCGGACATCTTCTCGGAGGGCCGGCCGGCCTACTGGTCGGGCTACTTCACCACGCGTCCTTTCTACAAACTAATGAGCGCCGAGCTGGAGCACAACCTCAGGGCAGCGGAGATCCTGTTCACAGTGGCTTATAACACAGCCCGGCAATTCAGGCAGGAGAACGCCATCAAGATCTTCGAGAAGAACTACGAGAAGATGATCCATGCCAGGCGGAATCTGGGGCTGTTCCAGCACCACGACGCCATCACGGGCACCTCGAAGGCAGCCGTGATGCGGGACTATGCCATGCGGCTGTTCGAGAGCACCCAGGACATGGTGAAGATGCAGGAGTCCTGCCTGGAGACGCTGCTCCAGAACGGCAGCGCCCAGCACGGCTTCCTGCTCAGCGAGTTCGAGCGCGACAACTTCAACAAGCTGCCCCGCAAAATGCCCATCCAGCTCAGCCCGCCGAGCCAGCCTGCGAGTAGCAGCGGCAGCGGGGAAGTAGAGAATCCTTTTCCCTCTACCAAGCAAGCCGAGGCCGAGGGCAGCTTTGTTTTGTACAATTCACTCACCCACAAACGCGTGGAAATTGTCACCCTGCGCGTGCAGCAGCCCAACGTAAGGATCTATAACGAAAAAGGAGTGGAGGTCAAGCACTTGCAGGTGAATCCTGTGTGGAACATCAGCGACCCCAACGAAGCCAGCTACTCGGCCATTCTGGCCGGCGAGGCAGCAGCCGGCGGGGCAGGGGCCTCAGGCAAAATCCGCACGTCCACGCGGCGGTTTGAGGTGATTTTTGCGGCCGAACTGGAGCCGCTGTCCTTGACCAGCTTTCGAGTGGTGGCCATGGCCCCGCAGGACCTCAGCTACAAGCGCAACCTGGCCACCATCTACTGCGACGACTGCAAGGAGCCGCCACCCGCCACGCCCGACACCCCCAGCAATGCCAGCGTCCATGGCCTCAATGGGAATCCTCTGCCCGCCGAGTTCGAAGTGCGCGCCAAGCCAGCAGGTGAGTCCTGAGATCTCCTTTGAGGATTCGACTGACTTTTGTTTCTCTTAGGTGACATCCAGCTGGAGAACTCGCGCATGCGGCTGCTGTTCGACGAGAAGAGCGGCTTCCTGAAGACCATCACGCGGAAGAACAAGCAGCAGCATCTCCTGCAGCCGATGCAGTGCGCCATCAAGTTCGCCGCCTACCGCAGCGCCCAGTTCCACTCGGGCGCTTACCTGTTCAAGACGGATCCCGAGCAGAGCGAGGCCGAGAAGGATGTCCTGGAGCAGTATGTGGACGTGAGGATCATCATCACCTCGGGCCCGCTAGCCAGCGATGTCACCGTGATCTACGGCCCCTTCCTGGCCCACACCGTGCGCATTTTCAACTCGCACACTCACCTGGACTCGGCCGTGTATATTGAGAATGATATTGACTTCGAGCCGCCGCCCAAGAACCGCGAGACGGAGCTGTTCATGCGCCTGGTCACCAACATAGACAACATAGCCCCAGGGCCACTGCAGAAGGACCCGCTCAAGGAACCCGAGCCCGGCACAATGCCCGAGCTGCCGGTCTTCTACAGCGACCAGAACGGCTTCCAGTACCACGAGTAGGTGGCATTCTGTCCGGTTTGTTTCCATGCTCATCTGGTTTATCCTTACAGGCGCATTAAGGTCCCGGCCATTGGCATTGAGGGCAACTACTTCCCTATTACCTCGGGCGCCTTTATGCAGGACTCCCGGCTGCGCCTCACGCTGCTCACGACGCATGCCCAGGGCGCCGCCAGCTACGAGCCCGGCCAGCTGGAGGTGATGCTGGACCGGCGCACGCTGTACGACGACTACCGCGGCATGGGCGAGGGCATCGTGGACAGCCGCCTGACCCGCCACAAGTTCTGGCTGCTGGTGGAGGACCTGCCGCCCGGCCAGCAGGCCGCCAAGCCGCCCAGCTACAAGGTGCCCAGTTTGCAGGCCCAGCAGCTGGCCAATGCCCTGCGCTACCCGCCGAATCTCTACTTCATCGAGAACTTTGAGCAGTCCGGCCTCCAGCGGCTGGTGAGCCTGCTGCCGCGCGGTTCGCTGCCCTGCGACGTCCACCTGACCACCCTGCGCACTCTGTCCGAACCGGAGCTCCAGCTGTTTCCGTCCTCCTCCGCGCTGATGGTCTTGCATCGCCAGGGCTACGACTGCAGCGTGACGGCCCAGGAGCTGGACCTGAGCGGGCTGTGTCCTTTGAACGAGGCTGGCTTGGGGGCCGTTCAATTCGGCAGCCTGAGACTGCAAAGCATCGAGGCCACCACGCTGACGGGCACGCTGCCGGCCAGGGAACGCCAGCGGCTGCATTCGTTCGCCGAGATCAACCTGCAGCCGATGGATCTGCGCTCGTTTAATCTCACGTTCCGGGGCGAGCTGTGAGGGGAGGAAGAGAGAATCTCATACGCTAATTTGTGTTAGAAGTTTATTTATTTATTTGTTGTAGTGGAAACGCCAGTTTCGGTTTGTCTTTCGGCAGCAGCAAAAACCAACTACAAAGTACAAAACCATCTCTAGAAATAGCGAACACACAATGACAGCAAACAAGAGCGACCGGAAGACAGCACTCAGAGCAGCCGACCCGCCGCAGGCTTTTAGGAACCCAAACTGACTTATATAACGAATATTTAGCCGCAATATTACCTATAATGATTTGTATGATAGCCTGGATTCGCCTTGAGTTCTCTAGCAAAAGTTAAGCCAAATATTAAGGTTACGTTGGGGACGACTCCCGCAGCCTTGTAAATACCGCGAGTTATCCCTTTAGACATAATTGAATCTGTTTTTTTAAGTGAGTTAGCCGAACTACAAGGATCACCATAGTTACTAATTGCCGAGTATACAAGGACCTCAAGACAAAGCATTCTTCAACTTCAAGAACTACGAATCAAAAAGGAAAGACAAGTTAAACCAAAAATTTCAAAGGTTTTTTTACATCCCCTAAGATAAAAGTATAGCATTATTTATAAAACAATTTATACACTTTAAGTTATAGAACCATAAATCGACGAAAATAAAGTATTAAATCAAACCAATCAACCAAACCCGCCTACTCACCTCACTCGGGCACAAACTGGTACAGATTCGGTCCTTTCTTCAGCAAATGTCCTGCCATGTTGGCCAGTTCCACGAGGTTCGTTATGCCCGTCAGGATCCCCACATGAGTGCCGATTTCCTTGAGTTCCTCGAACTCAAACAGTCGCCTCCCCAAGGCCGACGAACGCAGTTGGATCGTCTGCAGGAATCTTTTCATTTGGGTAGCCTTGCCGGTCACGGGGGTCATCGGCCCCCCGCCCACTCGCGGCTCCAGGCACAGGCTGGTCTGGGCCATGCTCTCGGTCAGGATGGAGATCACATCCCGCACATGGGCCGGCATCACCGTCGCCGACAAATCCAAGCGCGCCCGCGCCTGCGACAACCGAATCAGCCCCACAAGTTGCCTGAAACGAAGAACAAAGTTCGTGGCCTAAGTCTTTTGCTTCTTATAATTGGGGGAACCACTTCAGAATCAAAGATCTGATGGAGTTCGGGAAAATCGGCGGATTATGTAGAGCTAAAGTTCTGCTGAAAGTCTTTTGGTTCTTATAATCGGTAGATGCTCCAGGGTTAAAGTCTGTTATTAGTTCGGGAGAATTATTATAAATCTTTTGAGTCTTATAATCGGCGGATTATGTAGAGCCAAAGTTCTGCTGAAATCTCTAATACAACAATTATGCTTATAATTCGGATAAATTAGTATAAGTTCTCTGCTTCTTATAATCGGCGGACTTTGCTGGAAATCCTTATACAAACATCATGATTATAAGTTGGGAAAATTATTAAAAGTCTTATAATCGGCGGATGCTCCAATACCTAAGGTCTGCTGAAATCCCTTATACAAAAAATAAGCTTATAATTTGGGCAGATTATTATAAGACTTATGAATCTTATAATCGGCGGGCTCTTTAAAGCCAAAGTTCTGCTGGAATCTTTTATAATACGAGCAAATGATTATATATATAATCTTATAATCTATGGAAGCTCCAAAACCAAAGGTCTGCTGAAAACTCTTATACAAATATTATGCTGATAGTTCTAGCAAATTATTATAAGTCTTTTTGAGTCTTATAATCAGCGGATGATTGAGAACCAAAGTTCTGCTGGAAACTCTTATAATTGGGGCAAATTATTAACAGTCTTTTGGTTCTTACAATCGGCGGATGCTCCAAAACCGAAGGTCTGCTGGAAACTCTTATACAAGAATTATGCCCAAAATTAGGGTAAATTATTATATGACTTTTGCTAAAACCGGTGGATGGTATAGAACCAAAGATATTTTGGACTCCCTTACCCATAAATATGCTTATAATTTATGCAAATTATGTTATGAAATAGGCGAAAATAGGGAAACTAGTTTCGTCTATAAATCTGTTTGGGGAGCTCCAAATGGATGTGTTTTCGTGGGTGACGACGTCCCATTGAAAATTTTCCACACGATCTGAAAGAAACTACGCCGAAAAACCGAACCCGCCATCGCATTTTGAAACGATCGGCGATCGGATTCGAACCGGCAGGGGGCGGGGGAACTTTAGGGCAAAGATGCTGCCACGAACCTGTTGCGGGTCCCCAGTCGCTTCATTCTCGCTTCGGCGGTCGAGGTGCTCGGTTCAGAGTAGGGAAATTTCGTGGTCAGAGTCGCAGTCGACCGCTCGTTGCATTTCCTAAGATTTCCCAACATTGACATTGAATACCCATTGACACGCGTGTGTGTGCGAGTGTGTGTGTGTGTGTGTAGTTTCGTTTTGATTGCAACGGCCCACGGCCCACATTTTCGTTGGGGTGTTGAAAGCGAGCGAAACATAAATAAAGAGGCCCTCGAATTTGCCTCACAAATGTCGGGGCGGCCCGATGCAACCGGCCATTTGGGCCTCTTCAAACTCTGCCTGGCCCTAATCGTCGTCTGTCCGCAGGCGGCCCAAAGCTATGAAATGAACAGTGAGTATGAAATGATCTTCATTACGATCGCAATTAGTTTTTTACATACCCGGGAATCTTGTATAATCGCGCCCCATTAAAATCACCTATAATTCCCCATAAAATACTCCAGGGAACGTGATTTTAAATATAATAAAAAAAGGCTATTAAGTTCGCGGTTCTTTAAGATCTTGGATCCCACAACCGGCACATAAACAGCCGAGTTGGGGGGTTAGGAGATTAAAGATAGTTGGGTTCCCTCGGCTTGAAGGTTTCCTATAGATCCGATCCAGCCTAGTTGCGGTGATTAGGAGATTAAAGATTAAAGATAAATAAAGATTAAAGAATATTAAAGATTTGGTTCCCTCAGTTTAACGCTTTCCTATAAATCCAGCCGAGTTCCGGTTATTAGGAGATTAAAGATGTTTGGGAACCAAACTTAAAGCTTTCCTATCGATCCAATTCCCTTTATAAAGTCGAGGTTTCCTAGGATCTGGGATTCTAGAGCTGGAACATAGACAACCTAGTTGCGGTGATTAGGAGATTAAAGAAGATTAAAGATTTGGTTCCCTCAGTTTGAAGCCTTCCTATAGATCCAATTTCCCTTAAAAAATCGAGGTTCTTTAAGGCCTGGGATTCCGAAATCGGAACATAAACTGCAGAGCTGCGGTGATTAGGAGATTAAACGTATTTGGTTCCCTTAGCTTTAAAATTTCCTATAGATGCAGCCGAGTTGCTGTGACTAGGAGAATGAAGATTAAAGGAGATTAAAGATTTCGTTCCCTCAGCCTAAAAGTTCCCAATAAATCATTTTAGGGAAATAAAAATAAAAACAAAGATAAGGTTATTTAAGATCTTGATTTCCACAATCGGAACATAAACTGAAGAGTTACGGTAATTAGGAAATTAAAGATGTTCCCTCAGTTTAAAGTCTTCCTATCCATCCAATTTCCTCTGTAAAGTTGAGGTTGTTTATGAATCAGAATGAAACCGGAATTGAAAGCGGATCTGCATAAACAAAATAAAGAAATAGGAAGGGGAATCGAAGCCTTGAAAGGTTCTGCTTCGATTGCCTGATTAACACCGATGCACAGTGGGCAAAAGTCGATTATCTGCTGTAAATTTAAAGATATAAACTTGAAACTTTGTCTAAGCAGTTCTATAAGATAGAATATGAATAATTTTAGGTCAGTTAGTTCCTTAGTTCTGCTTCCTCCAGCCGCTAGTTCCTCTGATTTGATCGCCATTTAGTGGGCGTTCTCCACTTTAATTCGATGGGTTTTAGGCTTCCATTCTCGACCCGAACTTAGGTTAGTTTGGTAACAATTGCATGTCGATTGGGTCTTCCGGCCATTAGGGCGAGTCCACTTGAGATTTGAACAAGCTGCAATGATTTGGCGGAAAAACGCGGCGCATGCAACGCAAATTCGAATGATGCAAGCGAAATTACAATGCAAGGCAAATGGGAGGAAGTGCGGGGCGAGTTCGTTGACTGCCCGAGAATCCAAATAGATGGAATTGAGGGGCAAACTAGTTTCCTTTCACCTGAACGCACGCCTGGGATTCCCAGAAAAAAGGACGAAACGGGTTTCTCTGACGACTGCCAGCCTAATTGACTTGATCTCTCCCATCCCCCGCCAGTGACTCAGTACTACGAGATGCCGCGATTGTACGAGTTCGATGACTACGACCGCTGCCTGGAGGAGTTCGGCGGGGAGCCGGCGGCTTACTGCTTTGTGAGGGCCGAGGTTCAGCCCCCGGAAGAGCCAGCCACGCCGGCCTGGCGGGCCATCGTGGAGATCTCGAAATACGAACGCCACCACTTCGACCACCGGCAGTTGTACTTTGGGATTTGCATGCGCAGCTGCCGGGCGGCCCTGGAGGAAGCCAACGAGACCAGCGGGTTATACGAGGGCATCTTGTCCAGCAACGAGAAGGTCAACGTCTACCTGGACCTCTTCTCCAAGGAGGCCGGCCACCGGCGGCTCTACAACCGCCTCACCAATCTCTGCGTCAATCTGCATCTCCTCCAAAGCGGCTACGGCCTGCGGGCTCGAAGTGTCGTCGAATATTGCCAGCTGGCGGGCAGCTCCGTAGACCAAACAGGTGAGGGTTACCAGGACCTCGGAAAGGACTCTTTTAATTCCTCTTATCCCCACCCTAGATGCCTGGAACATAGCCTTCTATGTGGTGGTCTGTGGGCTGCTGTTCCTGAGCGGGGCCAGCAGTCTGGTGGATTTGCTGTGGAAGCGCCAGCGGTACGACAAAATGCTCAAGGATCGGGACCACTACAAGACTCCTGGGAGCAGTCCAGCCCAGCAGGTGTGCCTGATCTTCTCCCTGGCCAGGAACTGGTATCGTCTCAACCAAGAACCGAGTGGCAGGATCGGCAGGGAGCTGAGGTTCCTCGACTGCTTCAAGTTCTTCTCCATGTTCATGGTGATCTTCGCCCACACGAACTGGGTGATCTACGAAGGAGCCATCAGCAACCCACAGGATCCAGAGCGCCTGCTGCATACGACGGCCGGCACTCTGCTGGTCTCCGGCTCCCTGATCACAGGGACTTTCTTTGTGATCAGCGGGCTGTTGCTCACGATCAATTGGCTGGCGGTGGTGCGGCGCAAGGAGGAGCTGAAGGAGAAGTTCAGTGGCCTGGAGTACGCCAGGATGTTTGTCAAGTTCAATGTGTTTCGGTATTTACGGCTCACGCTGCCCTACGGCTTTGTGATCTTGCTGAGTGGAGTGTACTTCGAGAATCCTGGCGGGCCCATGTGGCGGCATATTTACGAGCGGGAGCAGCTCGCCTGCCGCAGGAACTGGTGGACGAATCTTTTGTATATCAACAACTACGTGGCCACCAATGAGCGGGTAAGTCCAGCGAGTCCTTTGGGGGAAACAGGCTTACATAGAATCCTTTTTAGTGCCTGCTGCAGGGCTGGTATTTGGCGGCGGACACTCAGTGCTTCGTGCTGAGCCTGTTGGTCCTGATGGTGGGCCATGGGCTAAGGAAATGGAGCAGGCAGTTCTACGCGGGGGTCCTGCTGGCCTTCACCATCATCCCAGCCGTGGTCACCTACGTCAAGGACTATTATCCAGTCTTCCTGCCCACGCCACAGTGAGTTTGAGTTCCTTTTAAAAACCAAGCAGCTATGAAGTTCGTTATGACTTGCAGAACCCAAAAGGACTCGTTCATAGGCAATGACCAGTTCACCGGCTTCTACTCCTCGGCCCTCATGAACTTCGGCAGCTACTTCTGCGGTGTCCTGGCCGCTTTGGTCTACGATCAGTTGTCCTTGAAGCAGTTCAAGTTGCGGGACAGCCGCCTCTTCCAGTTCGCCTGGTTTGCCTTGATCCCCGTGGGCGTCCTGTGGCTCTTCTCGGCCCATCCTATTTTCCAGCACTACTACCAGGCCACGCCCATTTTCTGGGGCAGCGTGTATGCAGGACTGCAAAGGAATCTATGGGCCTTGGGCCTGGCGATCTTCATTGTGGGCATGGCCGGCAAAGTGGGCTGTGAGTTGATTTAGCCGTCGGAGGGGAATCGATATAAATGTCCTTTGTTTGCAGGGATCCTGAGGAAGTTTGCCTGCCTGCCGATTTTCAGAATCCTGGGGCGGCTGACCTATGGCGCTTTTATAATCCACCTGGTGGTGGCCCGCATTGTCCTGGCCACGCTCCGCGAGCCGCTCTACTTTGGCACTGGCATGATGGTGAGTCCTTGTAGAAATCCTTGGATGTAAATTAACATTTACTGGCCTTGCAGTTTGCTTTTATATTCTTCACCATGACCGCGTCCTATTTGTGCTCCTTGCTGCTGGCGCTCTTCCTGGAGCTGCCCGTGTCCTCGGCCCTCAAAATGCTGCGCTAAAAGACTTGAATCCTTCCCCCCCCCCTCCCCCCACCTAATCCTAAGTAAATTAAATACTTTAACAAAACTCACCCCACGCCTATGGAGCTGAGGTCCTCGCCGCCGGCGCTCTGCCTGCGCAGCTTCAGGAAGTGCTTCTTGATGGCCGCGGCAGCCGCCTCGCCCAGCACAGGATGCACATTCTCCCGGGCATAGGCTATGAACTTCTTCATCAGGATCGGCGGCACCAGATCCAAATCAGCGTCCTCCACCGGATCCAACTTGAGCCTCTCGTCCAAATCAAAGTCGTGCTCCAACAGGCTGCCCTCCTCGGAGGCCGCATTGAAGGTGGCCTCGCACAAGGTGTCGCTGGACTTCGGCTTGATGGCATAGCGGGCGGCAATGTGCGAGGACTTCTTGGCCCCGGCATGCAGGGCGCGCACATGCTCGGTGAGGGAGACGTCCCTCTGCCGGTCGGTGGGCCGGTCCAGCAGCACGTAGACCAAGTGGAACTCGCTGAGCAGGGCGGGCATGAGGCGGATGTTCTGGAGCAGATACCGGGCCTGGTCGTACTGGCCGCGCTGGGGATTGGCGCAGGCTATGATCGAGGGCTGGGCGCTGAACTGGGCCAGCTGGGAGCCAGTGAAGGCGCTGACCTCGCCGGACTGCATGGACTGGAGGAGGAGGGCCTGCCTGGAGGCCAGCTTGTCTACGCCGTCGATGAAGCAGTGGCCGGACTCCCTGGCCAGGACAAGGGCCCCAGCCTGGAGGGTACGCTTATGGCGGCCTGCAAAAGTCAGGCCGAGTTGCTTGGTGGCCTTTTTGCTGCTGACATGGGAGCCGCGCTCGGTGACTTGTGCGCAGGTTTCCAGGATCTTGGACTTGCCGATGCCTGGGTCGCCCACCAGCAAGACATTTATAGGGCAGTTGTCCTGCTCCTGGTGGCTAGGGCAGCCGCCAAACAGGGACAGCAGGCAGGCAGCCTTGGCTATCTCATGGCCATGGACCTCGGGGGTGAGCGACTGGACCAGCAGCTTGAAGTTGTTGGGCTCGGCGTTGATCATGGAAATGGCCTCGAGATCCCTGCGGCTGAACTCGCGCTTCACATGGCGGCCAGGCTGCACCGTCACAGCCTGGAGGAAGGCCTGTAGATCCCCCCCGCTGGTCTGGGGATCGTTGGCAGCAGGCAGATTGGCTTCATCGCTGCCGCTGATCTTCTGCATCTTCACAATGCCCGTGATCACCACCTCCTGGCCCAGCTGGGCAGAGTTCACCAAATCCTGGCGCAGCTCGATGTCCAGGCTGCCGGGCAGCGACGAATCGTAGTCCGTCAGCAGCGACAAACTGGACTCGTCTATGCGGATGAACTGGCTGAGGCTCACCCTCGTGTACGGGGAGCTGCGGAGCTCCACGAAGTCCGCCTTGGCCCCGCAGCTGCTCTTCTTGCAGTTGAACGGCTTCGGGGTGTACTGGCCGCGGTGGCGGAGGGCCTGCTCCGTTTGGCAGAGGCTGCAGCGGTAGGCATGCCAGGCGAACTGGTGGCTGACCTCCCCCACGGTGCTGACTATGCCACGAACGGCGATCAGAGTGTCCACGCGGCTGGGGTTGATGCTGGTGATCAGCTCGACGGGGGTAAACTCCTCGGGGCGCACGTAGATCTTCTGGGTGCGCGCTAGACGAGGAACGTAGATCTCCAGGGTGGATTCGGTTTGGCTCTTGGCCAATTCCTGGACAGTGTTGGTCACCACCGTGTGCATGGCCGCGGCCAGCGTGGCGAGGGTGCGGAAGGGACGCTGGCGCAGGTCTTCGGCCAGCGTAGGCCAAATCTCTTTGAGTTGCTCATCGTGGATTATGCTGCGGGCCGGCAGACGCAGCGAGCCCGTCTCATGGATCAGGGCAGTGTCGTAGGAGATGGGATTGCGCTCGTAGTGGGCCTGGACGGCCTGGACGCGGTTGGCCAGCTCGGAGTTGGCGAGGTATTCGTCGCGCAGGAAGTAGAGACGCCAGCCGGGGCAGCCCGGGGGACTGTCTACCAAGATGCTCTGCACCTGCAGGGCATCCTCGGGGGCCACGTAGTGGTCGGGGCGCAGGAAACTGCAGTCGTTGGCAAGAGGTCGTTTCTTCGAGGAGAAGCCTCTGCCCCAGCCAACAGGGGCAGCTGGAGCTGCAGCCGGCTGAGGGTCCGTCTCGTTGGGGGTACCTGGCACATCCGCAGGAGCAGGTTGCCTGTTTCCATGGCCGCGGGCAGGAATCACTCGGCCTTGGCGTCGAAAATAGAAATATGGACGATTGCTGCCGCCGCCTCGGCCACGTCCGCGACCACGCGGGGGATCCATTGAAATGAGTAATAAGTTTACGCGGTTTTGTCCTATCAAAGGAGATAAACTAAATTCTCGATCGCAACTGGCTCGCTAGTGCTTAAATTACGGAATATTTGTTAATTGCGTTTTACTTCCCGCTTTTTTTCAACCGATTAGAGTTGTCATATCTCCATGGGTTTTTATGGAAGTAATTAATTCGCAAAGGGGAAACATTAATTTCTGTAAATAAAAACACAAGATAAAAACAAATAT
>JBAMCP010001351.1:0-23569 GCA_037075105.1 Lissocephala sabroskyi | reverse complement strand
TAAGGTATTCGACTAGCCCACAAACTACCTGATGAGGGGATACGACGGGCGTGGTGCTTTGCGCATCATAGGCGGCATCGGTTTGAACTGCAGTAGGTTCTGGGCAACCTTTCGCCCGCTGGAAGCCCCCAAGCCCAAGAAGAAAAGGACCATCGACCACAACACCACCCCGGCCGAGCTGGCCCCCCTCAAGGCGGGCGCTCTAAAGCCAACCGATCAGTACCTGCAGCTGCCGGCCAGCCGCACGGAGCTGGCTGCCCCCCTCTGCCGGTCCAACAGCGTCGGCCACAACATCAAATCGAATATGGTAAGACAAACAGTTTGAGGCAGCCAAGAGAGTCGCTTATTTTCCTGTCCCCCAGAACAACAACTCGCAGTCGAATGGAGCGCTGAACGGCGAGGCCTTGCCGCCCTCGGTGGTGGTGAAAAGCTCGAGCAACGATGACTTCCGCCGCGTCTACGCCAGCCAAACGCAGCTGGCCCCGCTGCGTGACACGCACCGCGAGCACTCGGCCAGCGGCACAATGTACCGACCCGATGCCCTCTACCAGGTGAGTGGCTGGCGATTCAACTTGATCTTAAGCTTAATTGAATCCTTGGCAGGGCTCCCTGCACAATATACCGGAGTACATGAGCTCGCGCAATGACATTGCCGGCTCGGGGCTGATCAAACGCTATGGAAGCCTGCGCCAGAGCGCCCAGCTGGCCGACTCGAATCAGGTGAGCGGCTGATCTGCAATTCAAAAGCTTTATTCTTAACAACAGAAATGTAACGGGAACGAGGGGAGGGCGGGCGGTTTAACCGCAATGACCCTTGGGCAGCTTGATGTAGCGACAGCGCACGGCCTGGAACTTCCTCAGCAAGAAGAGGAGTATACAGTCCAGCAGCTCCATGACGGTGTTCGGCGCATCCTGGCAAGTGTCCACCTCGTACAAATACTCATCGATTAAAATCATGAGAAAGATAAAGAAAATGGCAAACAGTAGACAGTGCAACACAAAGCGCACCGCCGGCCACACGCCGAACCAGGAGGACTCGCCGCCATCCCGCTCGTTGCGCTTGTAGCGGCGGCGGTGATACCGCTTGCAGTTCCTGCAGTACATCAAGTCGGCCATTCCAGACACAGAATTTCACACACGAAAAAAAAAAACAAGTATCGTTAATTTTTTTAGATCTAAAAAAAAAAAGCACACAACCTGTACGCTGAGAGTCGGATGTAAAACTAAAACTAAACCTGAAAACTGACACCGACAGGAGCACGCAACGCCTGCTTAGATTGAAAGCGCCCGGCTCCAGCCCCAGTACAGCGCCCGGTAGACCAGATAAATCCTTAACAGCTGGTAGGCAATTACCTTCCTAAAAGGACAACAATCAATGACAAGTTGAGTTGTCTGTGGGCTAAACTTACCCCCGGTAAATGCGCTGGGCCCTTGCTAAAGTCCGCGGATCCTCTTTGAACAAATGCTGGCGCACGCTGTGGATCATGTTGCGTGTGGCCTCGTTCAGGACCTGCGGCTCGTGGGCCCTTTCATACTCATCAGTCACATCGAAGTCGGTGCTGCAGAGAGCCTATAAATTTCAAGGAAAGCAAAAAAAGAGGCTTCTCTCTCTTTACTCACCCCCTGGTGGCCTCGAGGAGCTCGCGGTAGTGCGTGGTCCCTGGGCTGTCGTAGTTGTTGAACATGAAAGGCTCCATGACCTTCAAAGTGCCATAGCATTTCCTCACCACGCCCATGACCGCTGGCGGGCGGCGGAGCATCACCAGCAGCAAGTCGGCCAGCAGGGCAGGCAGAATTTGCTTGGTGAAGACGAGCGTCTGGTAGACCCACCAGTTGTCCGTGTAGTGGCAGCCCGGGATCAGCAGGTTCTTCTCGAAGGCCGCGTCGAACCACAGATTGTGGGTGTCCATGTGCTCGGCCATCTCCCGGAAGGTGTAGGGTATGTGGCCCTGCGAGGAGGTCTGGTAAATCGGCAGCTCAGCCACCGAACCACCGCTAAAAAGACCAACCAAAGTCATCAGCAGATCCGGCAGAGCGGAGCAGACTTACCCCTTCTGGTAGAGCTGATGGGCATGGCGCACATAGTAGACGAGGGAATTGATGCACATGTCCTGCGGCGTGATGTCCAGATGTATGTCCTTGGCTATGTAGACGGCTTTTAGTATGCCCGCCCCAACCAAAGCAAACAGGCCCATGGCCCCGGTCAGGGCAGGCGCGAAACCAGGCTCAGGATCCCTCAGGGCAAACAAGACTGAAATCCAATCAAAGCAATCACCAATGATCCGATAATTCACTCGCTCACCTATCGAAGGACGAAAGACCATAACCGGCAGGCGGTCCTTGTAGCTGTGGATCAGCGACTCGGCCAGGTTCTTGGTAAACGTGTAGGTGTTCGGGAATCCTTCGATTAGCCTGCAAATTTAATTCTGTAAGTGAATTGATCCCTACTCCCTTTGCCTACTCACTTGCTGGTCAGGCCATCGAACACGCGATCGTCGTGGATGCGGTCCACCATTTCCAAGGCCCGCCGCCAGTCCATGGGCGGCTGGTAGAACTTCGGCTCCACCCGCTTCAAATACGGATTGCTGAAGAAAGTCGACACATGCACAAAGACTTTCAGCCGGCTGAGCGTCTCGGCGAACTTCAGGGCCTCCAGGGTGCCCCCCACATTGAGCCGCAGGGCCACGCGCAGCGGCTCGTCGAAGCGCACGGTGGCCGCGCAATGGAACACCAAGGACACCTGGCTCAGCCGGGCCATGTCCTGGCCGGAAATGCCCAACTGGGGCAGCGACACATCCCCGGCTATGGCCACCAGTTTGTCGAGGAGTTCAGGCTGCTGGCGGCGCAGCAGACCGAAGATGGTGGCCTCGCGCAGCTTGGCCAGGCGCTGCTGGGCGTCGAGATTGCGGCGCGGACGCAGCAGCACATAAATCCTTTTGACTCGACAGCAGCGCAGGAGCTTCTCGATCACCGCCTTGCCCACCACACCAGAGCCGCCGGTGACGAAGATCTCGGCATCCTTGTAGAAATCGCTCAGCGAATTGTTGGCCATTGTCAGGGCGCGAACGTTGGCGACTGCCAGCCGCCAAGCCAGCCAGCCGATTTCAAATAGACGCCGATCCTAAGGTCGCCGTCGCCGTCGCCGTCGCCGTCGCTGTTGCTGCATAAAACATAAGCCTGTCATGAAAGTTCCATGAGCCGCAGCGGCATGCAAATTGTGCGGCCTTTAAATTAGCAATGTCTTATTTTTTTTTGTGGCGCGAACAAGTGTGACCTTATTTTTTGTGTTTTTGTGTCGTTGGCCAGGAAGTGGAGAAATGCTGCGGCTGCATCAGCTGCTCCAAGGAGACGCGCGACACGTTCGCCGAAATGATGAACTTCTCGCTGCTCAAGGACTGGATCTTCTTGATCTTCACCGTCTCCAACTTCTGCACCAGCATCGGCTTCAATATGCCCTACCTGTATGTGGTGCCCCTGGCCAGTCAGCTGGGCATCGACAAGTCCCAGCACAGCTCGCTCATCGGGGTCATTGGCGTGGCCAACACCATTGGCCGCATTATCCTCGGCTATATTTCCGACAAGCCTTGGATCAACCGGCTGCTCGTCTACAACATCTGCCTCACCGTGTGCGGCGTGGGTGAGTCTTCTGCATTTACCTCCCAAAATAGTCTTGCTAATCTGGGAATCCTTTCTCCTTTAGCCACTGCCATGGTGCCTCTGTGCAAGGACTACAATTCGCTGATATTTTATTGCGCGGTGTTTGGCTTCACGATCGGCGCTTATGTGGGCCTGACCTCGGTCATTCTGGTTGACCTTTTGGGTCTCGAAAAGCTCACGAATGCCTTTGGCGTGCTGCTGCTCTTCCAGGGCATTGCCAGCTTCATTGGCCCTCCAATTGGCGGTGAGTTTAGGCTTCACGTTCCCTGACAGTTGACTCATTTTGGTCCCTTTTAGGTTCGCTGTACGACGTCACGGACTCGTACTCGCCGGCCTTCCTGCTCGCCGGCGTAATGATTGCCGCCAGCGGTCTGGTGATGTTCGCCATTCCGCCGCTGCAGCGTCACCAGGCCCGGCAGCACAAGCAGAACTCCGAGCAGTTCGCGCTCAGTTAGTGGGCACGGGCCGCTCCCCCAGATCCCCCAGCAATTTGGTGGCTCTTGCCACTTTTTCTTTGTAATTTCTTGTTTAGTCTGTAAGGCCAGGACCAGTCGAGTGGCGGCTAACGGTAAAGCTATAGAATTTAGGCCAAGCTAGCTTTTTTTATCGTCAACAGCCTCACATTCCCTCGCCCTCGGCGGTTCGCACGCACGCAAATGTACACGTGATGTACCGATGTACCGCTCTGCGTCTCAATGTATTGTTTAATTTTTTTTTTTTTGTACATTCGTCGCCGTAGTCGTTAATCCGCAGACATTTTAGCAACTAGTAGATTACGTCTGTTAAAATACTTTAAATTCTAGAATTATTAAAAACACAAAAACTTTTGTACTATGGAAATGCGAACTCTAATCCTCGTCGAGGGAACTTCGAACTCGTCGGATAAAAAAGACACCAAGCGAAAGGAGCTTTGGATCTTGACTTGTTATGATATAAGGAAGGAGTCTTTAAGGATCTTCTGTACTCTATAAGCTGCGTATACTTTAGATTCTCGGGATCTTAAAAAGATGACTAAGTCCTACGCTTCGGGATCGTGATCTAATTTTACCCAGAGATCTTTAAAATGCTTCAGAACTTATGTTGGAACTCGATTGTCCAGAAAGCTGTTGGTTCTTCATTGCCTTCATCAACCTTTTCATCGACACAGTCAATCATGGGATCTTCAATTCATTCATTCTTATAACCCTGGAGGACTTTGATCTTTTAAGATCTTTGGCTTTAGAGGAACTACGAAACCAATAGCTCTTTCTGCCTGTTCTGAGGGACTTTTAGGTAAGCAAACTTCCCTCAACCCCTTTTAGTTCTTAGTTAATTGGTTATCATCTGGTTAGCAGGACATCTGCAGAAATCCTGAAATCTTTAATCAGTTGTTATTGGAAGAAAAGTGCCAAAGGGACGAACAATTCTTTGATTCATAAATTGGATAGCAACTTCAAAATTTAATTGAGAAAAATTATTAGGTGAGTGAAGATTTCAATTAGTTTCTCCCAAATCTTTATCTAACTATAAAACTCAATCAGTCTTGGTCAGAAAGTCAGTCAGTCCTCCACCTAAAATTTTCTTATCAAAAGATTTCATTTGCGGGTTCCCTAAATCCCCTTTAAGCTAAATTAAAATCGGCGATAGATTCGATTTTAGGTTTGAGTTTCTTCCAAATTTTTAACAAAAGAGATTCCAATTTTTTTGTTTACTATGGAAATTCTCTCCTCTCTTTAAGTTCTCTTTGCCGGTTCCTTAACTTCCATCTAGACAAATTTCTCCTCATTAGAGTGCAATTAGAATCGGCGTTGCTTGGTTTATATTACTCCCAAATTCTTATCGAAGAAGATTCTGGTCTCTTGTTTAGTATTAAATTTCTTTATTCAGGTTAAAGTCTATATATCGATTCCTTAACTTCCATCTAAACATATTTCACCTCATTAGAATATAATTCTCTCTAATCTTTATCAATGGAAACTCCGATCTCTTATTTTTATTCCTTCTTGAATTTCTTTCATCTCGTAAGGTTCCATTCTTGGCTTCCTTTACTATCCTGAGAACAAAATTCACCTCATCAGAAATCAACCAAAATTAAGTTTGAGTTCTTCTTAATTTTAAACTAAAAGGGATTTCTATTTGCCGGTTCCTTAACTTCGTTATCCTAGCTGCGTTGCTTTTGACTTTACTGATTCCGCTTGCGATTCTTCCTATTCGATCTCCTCCGATCTTTCATTTAATTTTAAATGTCTTTAATCTCGTAAGGTTCCGTTTGTCCTTTACTTTCCTCCAAACAAAATTCACCTCATCAGAAACCACCCAATAATTCAGATTTCTCTATTATTTGGCTTGACAGAGAGAAAGAGATTCCAGTCCCTCTCAATTAATCCTGGAATTTCTGTCATTTCGGTGGGTCCTGTTTCTGGTTCCTTAATATCCATCTAGCCATATTTCTCATCATTAGAATACAATTAGAACCGGCGTTGCTTTTGAATCTATTCTTACGACTTGTGTGCCTCCCAAATGCTTTTCGAAAGAGATTCCGATCTCTCGTTTAACCTTGAATTTCTTTCTTCTCGTTGGATCCTGTTTGCTGGATTCTTAACTTCCATCTTATCAAAATTTCCTTTATTAAAATTCGGGTAGTCCATCGAATTTAGTTTGAGAGATTCCTACTGGCCTTGAATTTCTTTTACTTCGTTAATTTCCATTGGTTCCTTAATTTTCCTCCAAACTCACCTCATCGGAACTCTTTTTGGGGGGGAAATGAAACCGACTTTGTTTCATCGTCTCTGCCCTTTGCTTATATGCCCAATTTGTGGATGCCAGAAGACGATTTATATGTGGGCCCAGAGATCTCTTTGAAGATCACTTTTACTTCCCCGACTAAGTGGCCTTGGGGGAAGAATAAAAAACTTGAGATCACTTTCCACTCAGCCTTCCGTCGGGCTGTCCATCCATCCATTCATTTGTTGATCTGTTCGTGGGCCGGCGTCGCTGGCTGAGGCGAACACAATTTGATTTAATTTTATTTCTTTCGAACTTTCGTAGGGAAATTTAATCTATGGCATATTTTCCCGTTGATAATTCTTGGCAGATCGCCCGCAAAAGATAAATCGCGACGGAACCACTTAAATTCTCGGCCTCCCCGTGCGCATGTCCCAGCCCAAAAGGTTTATGCTTTTTTATGCCATAGGCCGGCCCATTTGGCTGTCAGGGGGTTAAGATGAGGGCTGCCCAGAGACCCATTTGAATGGTTGGCCATCTCTTTTAGCCGTGGAAGATTATCTGCCCCCAATTCCTCACGCATAGACATTTCGATGTCGTAATATTCTCCCCCCAAATGGCATGAATTATTTTTTTCGGGTCCTCAATAAAGACGCGTGCCTGCGCGCTCTTAATTAGAGTTGGCAAGCAAATAGCCCAAGAATGCGAGGGCAGCGGAATCGAAATTCTATAAAACAATGTAGGTTTATTATTTCAAAGATCTTTCAGAAATCGGATTGAAATGAATAATAATATCAAATATAATATCAAAGATCTTTGGATTGAAACCAAAAATGTCAAAAATGCAACTACGGATCACAATTCGTTTCGGATTTATAATATTAAAGATCTGTAGTATCAGAAATCGGATAAAAACCAAGATCCCAGATCCACAATTCGTTTCGGATTTAAACTATCAAAGGTCTTTGGCTCAGAAATTGGATCGAAATGAAGATCCAAAGTTGCTGAAAATCCATCGACGGATCACAAATTGTTTCGGGACTGAACTTCTCTATAACCGACTTGTAAAATAGCTAAAATACTTCCTAAATCGGGATTTAGTTGTATATAAACGATCTCGTGTAAAAAAATCTGCGGATAGCTCAGTTTTATCTTTTATATAGACAATTTAAATTGTAGGGCCGACTTCCTTAAAATTCTCTTAGGGACCTTTCTGTGTTCCTGATCATTAAGACCTGCGAATGGGATGGGAGTAGGAGTTAAAATCACATTAGATCTTCTATACTCCCTTGGGATTTTATGATGAGTTAAATTGAATAGGAATTCGAAGTCCGTCTCTTAAGTTTCCCATCTTGAGACGTAAAGATTAAAGAACTCAAAGAACTCGTCAATAACAACCACCGATCTTAGGCGTAATTCAATTTTCGGTTGGTACAGTCGATGAAGTCGAAGTTGTGACTTTTCATGTTTCCAAAACGCTTACAAAAATCGAACAGGAGCTGAACTCCTTTTACAGAGACTCTTAAGTTTGTATTTAATTGAGATGCTTGGGATGTCGTAGGATTATCTCTTTCGAAAAGCCCTTAAGTTTTCTTGAAAATAATATGAAAAGAGTCTTAAGATCGCCTTACAAAAAAATTCGTCGAAATCGGGCGACTTTCTCTTCTTATAAATTTGGAATCGAAGTCAAAGACTTTCTTGAAGTGGAGTGGGGGTGAGGAAAACCGTATGTATAATTTATCTTTCATCGAGTAATCGAATCCAAAAAGCTCTTCAATTTCTAAAATGAAGTCTTCCTCTTTAAAGTTCGGGTTAGGGTAGAAGTAATCGAACCCAAAGAAGCCTTTAAAAGGGAGAAGAGGACCGTATTGATTTTAAGAGTAATCGATTGATCCCTTTCGTTTTAGATTCCATGACCTTTTCAAGTATCGTGGATGGGAGTCTGCGGCATTTCTTATAAGTAAGTTATGGAATCTAAATCGATTGGATGCTCGATGTTTGAATTTCTTGGCCCAGAGGAGGGGGAGACGAATTGCAATGCAGCCCTGGGATTTTTAGGCCTGCCAATTGTGGCACATGTTGAATTCTTGTGTTTGCTTTCCTCGCCGCAAATTCTTGGGGAATTTTCGGTTCGGTTTTTTTGCTTTTGGCAGACGAGTCCACAAATTTTCAACTTGTTAGCCAGGCCCAGCGATCTGAGATCTCTGCAAAGATCTTCGTGGTTAGTTGGCCGCTCTCTGGGCCTCTGACGTGTTTCGAGAGGAAGACTGGGAGGGGTGGGGGGCGCGGCCTTATGACAGCTGCTGCCGGGGGTCGGTGGGCGGGGGGATTACACAAAACAGAAGAAGAAATAATTGCCTACCGATTTAATTGCATTTTTTCGTTTTTATTTTTAGAAAAAAAAAATATATATATATATTTATTTAAGATATAGGAAAACGACAATAGAAATTCGCGGGGGGGTCCCTCACTGGATCTCCTCGGTGATAAGCTTCTTCAGCGTGCACTCGCCGGCGCCCAGCTTATGCAGGATGGCCAAAATGTCCTCCCGGTACTTGTCCCGATGCCCCAGCTCCTCGGCCGTGTACTCCTCGCTGTTGGCCAGCCGCGTCATCCGCCAAATCACATTCAGCTTAGCCTCGATCAGGACATAATTGCAGGGCGGGCAGAAGCGCGGGCACAGCTCGTTGATGAAATGGATCATGTCCCTGACGCTGCTCGAGTTGATCCGATTGTTGATCGTATTCAAGGCGAAGTCCTGGTAGCGCGCCATCTTCGCATGGGGGAAGACATTCTCGCAGCTGAGGCAGCGCCAGTCCGGCTGCAGGGTCTTCGTTTGGACGGGTATGACGAGGCCCTTGCAGCCTTGTTCGCGGCAGAAAAGCGCCGACAAGTAGGTTCCATTTTCCTGCAACGACACAGGGCACACGTAAGGGTCAGTGGGGGGGCGGGGAGGCTGTCTAATCCAATTAGCCAGGCGGGCTTACAAAATTTGCCGTTTATATCGACAAACAGCCCCCCAGGCCAGGCCCAAAAGGCGCTGCGATTTTTCACACACACAAAAACACACAGACGCCGTACAAAATTCCAATAAATGCGGCCCAGTCGGCCGGCCCGGGGCCGCGACCGTAACACTTTCACTTCCGTCTCTCTCGCAAATTCCCCGGACACGACTGTCGGCTGTCTGCTGTGTGTACGCCCGTGTGTGTGTGTGTGTGTGTGTGTGTGAGGGGGTCGGCCTATCGATCGAAACGTTTTGGGGGGGCTGCATTTTTTTTTGTTTTGTTTCTGCCTTCTGAGGCTGCACTTGAAATGCCGACCGAAACGAAGGCAAAGGTCACCGAGGCCCCTTGTCGCCGCTTCGATGGGCGGGGGGGCGTGGCCGTATTTCATTTACAGCCCCCAGGCCTCAGGTCTACCTTGTCTGTCTCTTTGCCCTCCTCACATATGCAAATCACCCCGGCAGACACGCAGTAGACAAATTTTCGATGGCCAATTGGGAGATGTTCCCCGCAAGGTGATTCTGGGCCCCCCACCCCATCCCCTTTTCGGCTCGGCAATGTCCATGACCTGCAAGGGTCGAAAAGGATGTGGGAAGAGCAGCTGCACGGATGGCTTCTCTCTTTGTTGGCAAAGCGCAATAGGAAAGTTGCAAACTCATTTGGTTCTTGGAATTTCAAATCCTCTCATCAGGAGCTCTTTCCGGGGACGAATTGAAAGGACTCCTTTGACAGATGGAAAGGCTTTAAGGTTCTCAGGGTTCTGTATCGAATTTAAATATACGGACCTAGAAATTTAGATAAATATTTTCCACTAAATGGAACCTTAAAAGTCGTTTTGTCTTAGGCTTTTTTTTCGTGCTGTTTTCTAATGCTAAGAATCCCGCAAATCTCCGACTTTTAGAAAAAATTTTGATCCATAAGTTCTTTAGAAAGATCTTTGGGAAGACTTGACTACCCAAAACTGCTCCTTCAGCTGCTCTTGGGGAAATGTTGTATAACGTTCTTTGTGGATTGTGGGAACTGTGGATTGTCTACTTTAAGAGCTAAAATTGTGGCATCTTCAAACAAATGGGAACATATTCTACTCTGCATTCCCTGATCTTTCTATATACAGATATATTCATGGATAACACCATAAAAAGCCCATTATAAGTAATTCTTTATAAAGATGCCATGGGGTCTTTAAAAAACCTCATCTGGGAAGGGAATTATTTTGAATTCTGTTTTTTAGTTTTTCCAATCTGCGAGACTTTGAATAGACTTTTTTCAGGAGAAAGAGAAGATTATTAGCAGAAATGCCCTTTTCTATTCTGTCTTAAGGACTTCAAGTAGAATTTCAGGGCTTTAAAGAGTTGGCTACTGTATGGATCTCATGGGATTCCAGAAACGAAGCACTTCTTCTGCTTGGCTCTCTCTCTCTTTCTCTGGCTCTCCCTCCCACCCTCTCCCTCTATCTCTGTAGTTTGGGATCTTAAGATTGTTTGGGAATCATAATATGTCTGGGGGCTCTTCAGATCTTTTGAGAATCTTGAGATCTCCTACATATCTTGAGAACCCTAGGGAATCTTAAGAACTCTTGGGAATCTTTAGAACTCTTGTAAGTTATCAGAACTCTGCGAAATCTTTAGATCTCTTGAGAATCTTGAGATCTCTTGGGAATCTTAAGATCTTTTAAGTATCTCTCTAGATTTTTTAAAACTCTTACAAGCCTTGGAATTCATTAGATGTCTTGGGAATCTTAAGATCTTTTAGAAATTCTGATATCTCTTAAGTATCTGAAGATTTCTAGGAACACTTAAGAACTCTTGGGAACCTTGTAATCTCTTAAGTATCTCCAAATCCCATGGGAACCTTGAATTCTCGTGGGAATCGTTAGGTCTTTTGAAAATTTTTGGATCTCTTGAGAATCTTAGGATCTCTGAAGAATTTTGAGATCTCTCAAGTATTTTGAGATCCAGTGATAGTCTTAAAAACTCGTTGGAA
Organism: Lissocephala sabroskyi; assembly: GCA_037075105.1. NCBI lineage: Eukaryota > Metazoa > Arthropoda > Insecta > Diptera > Drosophilidae > Lissocephala > Lissocephala sabroskyi. The sequence goes on along the minus strand of JBAMCP010001351.1, from coordinate 12,224 downwards.
CTTTGGGATCTCTTGGGAATCATCAGATCTTTGGGATCTCTTCAGATCCATTGAGAATCTTGAGATCTTTAGGAATCTTGAGCTCTCTTAAGCACCTTGAGATCCATAGGGAATCTAAAGAGCTCTTGAGAAGATTCGGATCCCTTGAAAACCAACAGATTTCTGGGCAATCTACAGATATCTTGAGAATTTTAGGACCTTTTGCGTTTCTTGAGATTTCCAAGATATTATCTTTTTTTGGAACCCCTTTCGCATCCCCAAGACAGACGCTGCTTATTTGCGAACCTCGTCTTTTCCTCCCTTTGGGACCCCTGGGCACTCACGGTGTTGTCGTTGCAGCGAACGCAGTCGCAAACGAAATGCTTGGTCATCTTGAGGAAAATGCTGCGGGTGAGGTTGCTCCACAGGATCTTCGTGTAGGTGGTGGTGATCTCCCCGCCCTTGGGAATGTCCCGCGCAGCCCTCACAATCGCCAGCCGCCCGTTGTCAAAATAATGGCTCGCATTCGGCGTGCACTCATGATTCATAATCGCCGTCAACGGGAACAGCCCGCGCAGCAGCGTCTCATGCTTGTCCACCCGACACGGAGCCTCAAAGGCATTCGTATTGAGCACCCCCACCACCCGGAACAACTGGTCCATAAACGGCTTGTCGGTGGTGGGGAAATTCCTGAAACACTGGGCCGCCTTGATGATCTCCTGGCGGTAGCCGCGCTCGGCATTCGCCTGCATGGCGGCCACCAAAGCCCGCTGCTCCGGGCTGAGGTAAAAGACCCGCACGGCCGTCAGAATCCTCAGCGACAGCAGGTTGATGGTGTCCTCCTCGCTGGCCTCCCCGGCCGCCACATCCTTCGGCTGCCACCTCTGGAAATGCTCGCACTCATTGCGGTGCTCCTCCGAATCGGCGCACTCCCCGCACACCGGCAGCGTGCAGCGGTGCGGGCAGAGGAACCGCTTGGCCGACATCAGGCGGTGGCAGCACACGCAGGTGTTCAGCTGGGAGCCCTTGCGGGCGGTGGGCCCCACCACCAGGGCGCGCTCCTGGAAGATCAGCTCGCCCTGGGCAATGTCGCGGGTGGCGAAGACGCCGCGGCCGGCCACCACAGAGGCGGCCAGGGTCCAGTTGGGCGAGGCCTGGCGCAGGTCCCCGAGGTGGACGTCGATGAGGCGGGCCAGCTCGTCGGGGGTGGTGTCGTTGGGGGCCATGTGGGCCATCATGCGGGCCGTGCTGGCCATGGGTGAAAGACTCGCGAAAGGATCGCGAAGAAGACAAGAAAATAGGCGGATAAATCGACGGTAGAATTTCCGTGAGAGCAACCGACGCGGCGCGGCGCACGTTTGCGAGTGGCCGGCCGATGGCCGGTGGGGCACCGGCCCAGTCGGTCGGTCGGTTGGGCGGTCGGGAAAATATGATTTTCCAAGGCGTACGCGCTGCCGCTGTCGTTGTTGTCGCACACGCAGACCCCCCGGCCCGGTGGCAAAGGTAGGGCGGCCGCCAGACACACGCGCTCGTCCCTGTCGGGGGGGAAAGCCGCTTTTTGCTTTTGACTTATTCAATTTTCTGTTGCATTCAATTGGATTCAATGGCGTTGCGGGCCCTGACACGCCCCCAGCCAACCACCCGCCCTTGTTACGCACACGACACAAAGCAGCGGCGACGACGACGACGACAGGCAACAACACGGGGCTTCCCGGGTCGCCCCCCCCCCCCCCTCGCACTTTCCCGGTCGCCTTGGCTTCCTGTCATTTCGATTTCTCATTTCAATTTGTTCGCTTCACGCATCCACACACACACACACAGAGACACAACCACATGGTTATGAGTTGGCTATAAATAGCCAGGCTCCCCCCCCCCCCCTCCAGCGCCTAGGAGTGGCCGAGTTTGCCACGCTAATTGCAGGAATCCTGCAGCCTCTCACCAACTCGGGCGCATAAATTAAGCTGTGCAAAGGTGAGACTGAGATTGCCAGTGGCCGCCAAGGCAACGACACACACGTGACAGCCACGCATTGTCACACGCAAGGGTCACCGCACACCCCTCCCCCCACCCAGCATGGGAGCTTTTGTTTGCCAAGCCCTTGATGGGGCACACGTGCGGTTCCCATGGAATCCCAGGCCGGGGAATCAGTGAAACTTTCCACATTCCCAGCGCCGCCGTCGTCATCGTCATGGGGACGCGTCGTTGGTTGGGTTTTATGGGGCCAACGACAGCTGAAATGTCTCCCGACCTCTGCCTAGCCCCGCCCCCCGCGCCCCTGCCCCTGGCCGGCGACAATATTTCGAGAGACTCGTGTGTTTGTGTGTACTTGAACCAGTTTAGATTTGCCCGTCTTCCATCAGCTTCTGACAAACTGGCAATTTGCCCATTCGAATTCATTCAAAATTCATTATGAAAACTTCGGCCCACTGTGCGCCGCCAAGAGAGAGCGCCTCCCCCGGTGAGTGAGCGCGTCAGCTGGCGTGAGCGGGCGTCCCCCCCTTCCGCTCTCCCACAAAAATAACCGATCGCAGGAAACCCGAGGTGACAGCACTGGCGCCATCGTAATCCCCTCCCCCCACCCCTTCTTTTGTTTTCCCACTTGAGGGAAAGCGTTTTTCCCCCCAACTCTCCCAATGGGTAAGTGTGTTTTTCTGAATTTGATTTGCATTTTTGGTTTGTTTGAAATTTCATCACGACCGATCATGCGAGTGGGAGGGAGGGGGGGGGGGGGGTACGCCCACAGAACCTTTGAGAATTTTAATCCGAAAATAACCAATGCGAAGGCGTCGAACATGCAACGGGTGTGGGGACGGGAGGGAAGGGGGGAAGTGATCGGGTTCCCAAGAGGGGTGAAGGGAAAGAAGGAGGAGAGTAAAGGAATAAAGAGATGAGAAGACGAAAGGACTGAATGAGTTGATGAGGAGAAGAAGAAGAAAAGTAAGGGAGGGGGGTGGCGAGAAAAAGAAAGAAACAAACTGGTAGGGGGAGAATTAAGGAAAGAAATGTAAAGAAGAAGTGAGAAAGGAGAGGAATGTGGAAGAATTGAAAGAAGAAGAAACAAATTGATCATTAATCACTGGGGACTAGAGCGAGTTGGGAAGGAAAGAACGGCTCCACCTACCCCTACTCCCACCCACATAAAGGTTAGACCGACCCTCTCCATTATCCTGCCTTTGGTCCTGTTTGGACGGCTAGCCTACAAGCTACGCTGGACCTTTATAGCCCGTGGGGGGGTAACAAAGAGAGCTTCATTTCCCGGTTTCCCCTTTCTTCATTTCAGTCACTTAACTCTTGCAAGGATTTTATCTCTCCCTACTCACTGTGGGATCCTGGCAGCGGGGGCACTGGCACTGGAAATGCTTCGTCATCATGAGGAACATTTTGCGGGCTAGCGTGGACCACAGAACCTTGGTATAGCACATGGTGATCTCGGCGCCCTGCTCGATCCGCTCCGCAGCGCACACCACAATCGTCCTGCCATCCTCGAAATGATGGCTCGCATTCGGCGTGCATTGATGATTAAGCAGCCCCGCCAGCGGGAACAGCGCCCGCACCAGCACCTCATTGCCCTCCACATTGCTGCGGCTCTCGAAGGCGTTCGTATTGAAGGCGCAAATCGTCCTGTAGAAAAACTCCAGCATGTCCTGCTCATGCGGGAACTCCTCAAAGCACTCGGCCGCCCGCTCCACCTCCTTCATGTAGTACCGATCGGCATTGGCCTGCATGGCGTACAGCAGCCTTCGCTGCGCCTCGTTCAGGAAGAAGCACCTCACCACGCTCAGGATGCGCAAAGCACGCGGGTCGATGGTCTCCAGCTGCTTGGGCCGCCACTTGCGGAAGAGCTTGCACTCCACAGCATGGCGCTCGGACTGGCAGCAGCCAGGGCGGCACACAGGCAGCCCGCAGCCGGCCGGGCACATGGCCTCGGCATCGCTGGCGGCCTGGACGCCGCGGAAGCAGATGGTGCAGGTGCGCAGGTTCGTGGAGCGGTGGGCAGTGGGGCCCACGAGAAGGGTGTGTTCGCGGAAGAGCTGCTCGCCCTTGGAAATATCGCGGGTGGCGAAAATGCCGCGCCCGGAGATGGGCGAGTCGGCCACGCGCCAGGCGGGCGACTCGGGGCGCAGGGGGCCCAAATGCACGTCGATGAGCTCGGCCAGCTCCTGGGTGGAGGCGCTGATTTCCATCTGCGGCACTGACATTTTCGCGTTTCCTTGCGTAATTGTGGGTCCGTAAGTGAAACGCAACTGCGGTGCCTACTTGCCAGTTCGATCTCCGATGCGGCGCGGCGCGGTCTGGTAATGGCGGGCATGGCCGGGCATTGGTCTCGTGCGGATCGGCGGCGCGCCGTCGGCCCGGTGTGAGTGCTCGGTGTTGGTTGCGTTTTTCACATACTTTCCGCTTCGATTCGGGCGATTTCTTTGGCCGGCTGTTTCTGTCGGTTTGTTGTTTATTTTCATCGGGCCCCATGGAGATCATGTCATCTCCGCCTCCTTCGTTACGCTGAGGATCTAAAAATACCCAAAAAACACACAAGACTCGCGTTTCTCTGGAAGCTTTTTGGACAGACGCTGCCTGCAGTCGGCGAAAAGCTGGAGTAGTCGGCCAACGAGGGTTGCCCCTGTAGTTGGCATAAGGAGGAAAGCATCAGCGCAGGTGGATTCGTAGGGGTCCCAAGATCCCAATTTGCGGCAGGAGAAGCTTAGAGAGAATTCAGAGAATTCCTGAAATTTCAAGTCTTAAGAGAATCCTGCTGGGACTTCAACCAGAAAGGACGTAGGACTAAGCTTTTCTTACATTCTTAGATCTAAATTGTATTTAGCTTTGAACTTTTATATTCCTTACTCTTAGTTTTGAAAACGAGCGAAGCTTTGGAAGGAGAAAATCTGCCAAAAAAATAAAGAAATTAATCATACTGACTTATTTAATTTTAACAGAACCTTAAAGCAGATGCATTTCCAAGGCCTTTCCGCTTTTCAGAACCCTTGCAATGGAGGATTCTCCCCAAAGAGCGATCTGCTCATTCAATTTTCGATCGGTGAGCTGGCGCCATCTATGAACAAAGAGGCCAAGTGCAGCTGGAAATTGCAAATTACTTTTGTTGTTTTTGTTGTTGTTGTAATAAAGGTTGTTGTTGTTTTTCCTGTTGTTGTTGTAGGAGTGGCTGTTGGTTGGTTGGGTTGATTTCTCCAAAATCAGGAACTTTTCAAAATCAACCAGCCAACCGCCATAAATTTTATAGCACCAGGCGAACAGAAACCGCAAGAAGGTGGAAATTTTCAAACCTGATTATTTCAGGAACTAAGGCAGCTAGCTTAAAGGGGAAATATGTTCTGGAAAGGTCGCGAGCTTAACTTTCATTATAATTCTTTAGATTTGATTTTGTCTTGATAGTTTTCGAGTAATCAATAAATGTCTAAAAAAGGTACTTAAAGAGGTAAATTTAAACATTTTTGTAGTTTTTTATAAATTTAAGAGGAAGACAAATAAACCACAAAAAACAGTTCTCAAAAAAGTTTAACGGTTCTCGAGATATAAGCGTTTGAAAATTTTGGAAAATTTGCGGGTTTGAAAAACCAACAAATGTGGAGCTGAGCTTCAGTTGGTTGCCGGCAGATGGCGCCAGCAGCCTTATCACCGCCTTGAAGTCTACTTAATGGCTTAAATAATTAAGTCGCAAGTTTTAATTTCTTTTTAGTCCAGACAACCAAAAGAACAGAAACGGAATTTTTAAATTAATCTCAAGTAAATCCCGCCGACAATCTAAGGACGCTGAAGAAGATTTTGAAGGATATCACACATTCCAAGAATAAAAGCAGAAACTCAACCTCCCTTCCGCTTTATTTTAGACTCACATTAATCATATCTGATTTTATTTTGCGAACTTTAAGGATTTTTCTCTTCTTTTGGGCCAAACAGGCGCACTTTTTGTTGTGGTTGATTTAAATCCCAAATTATCAGCAGAAGGGAAAAAAAAAACAGATAAAGGATAATGGGCGTGTTAGAAACTAGGCAAGGGGCGTGGCAGTTAAAACTCCATTAGTGTGTTAATAGAAGAAACTAAAAAACGCCAAGCCACTTCCCGCTAGATGGCGCCAGGCGTTGCGTCGCTGATTTTTTTGGTTTTTTATGTACATTTTTTAATTATTGCACGCTTAAAAGTAACAGTATTCTCATTATTCTTGTTTAGGGCAGAACAAAATTCGTTGTAGTTAAGGTAGAAAAAAAATTGAGAAAAAAAAAACAAATAAACAAAAATCAAATGCAAAAAATGAACGACCCCCGGCCGAACGCCGAGGGCGGCACGGCGAATAAATAAAACCAAAGGCACTTAAACACACACACACACATCGAGCTAACGGTAAAACTGGTCTCCCTTAGTACTGATACCAAGGCTGGCGGCGGACCCACTGCAGCCGATTGCTGGTCTGGTCCGAACGGATCTTGATGCTGGCTCCCTCGGCCGCCCGCACAGTCTCCTTGACCTGCGAACGACAGGAAAAGAGAATTAGAATTACAAAAAAGGTGGAGAAGTCGGTGGACTTACGCTCTGCATCAGGTTCTGGGCATTGCCGACGAGCATTTCGGTGGCCTCGCGGTCCTCGTCGGAGCCCTGGGCGCCCAGCATGGTGGCCTTGACGGTCGACAGGATCTTCAGCTGGGTGCCGATGGTGGGGATGCGCTCGCAGACCTGCAAAAGGTTCGTGCGGATGCGGCGGTCCGTGCACTGGCGGGCCAGCTCCTTGGCCAGCCGGGTGACATCCTCGGAGGCCTCGGCAATCTTCTTGGCCGTGGCAATGAGCTCGCGCTTGCTGCCTCGGGAGTCGGACAGCACCAGCTCGCTGAGGCGGGCCATCAAAATGGCCATGCGCTTGGCGGCCGCAATGATTTCGTTGTCCTTGGACGACCACTGGCGCACCTCCTGGTGGAGGCCACGGGCTGCAATCTATAAAGAATCATACAATTTAGGACAGTAAACCAAAGGATATTTAGGGGGCGACCTACCAAGATCGGCTGGTTGGCATGGGGCATCGTGCGGAAGACGCCCTCGTCCTCGTCGTCGGTCTCCGGCGGCGGCGGGCGCACAGGCGCCAGGCCCTCCCTGGGCAAAGGCGGCCGCGGCGGGGCACGTTCCGCTGCAAGGACACAAAATTCATTGACCTCTAACCAAACCCAAAAAAGAGCCACCCCCACTTACCACTCAGATTGTTGGACAAGTGCAGGGCACTGAGCTCCGGGATCGGCGGCGGCAGCGACGTAGGCAGCGGCGGCGGCGCCGGCGGGGCTATGGCCGCCCGCACCTCCCGCACATCCCCCAGCAGCCGCTGGAATGAGTTCTTCCAAGCGGCCGCGGCCGCCGGATCCGCAATATTCGTGGCCACCAGCTTGGCATCCCCCACCATGGCCGGCAGCGAGCGCTCCAGCCGATTGGCCGCCGCATTCAATCGCTCCGTGAACACAGGATCCTCCGAGTTGTCCGCCTCCTGCTTGGCCACCAGCAGCACGCGGTTGATCAGCCGCGCAATATTCGAGGTGTTGTCCACCATCTTCTGGGGCTGGCGGGCATGGATGGCGTCCTCGCAGAGCTTCGCGTAGACCTGCATGTGCTCCTCGGAGGTCTTGATGAAGTCGGCCGGGTCGGTGGCCTGGTCGCAGAGCGTCCGCATCCTCAGCACAGTGTCGGCGTATTGCTGCTTGAGGTTCTGGAGATGCTCGTCGGCCGCCTTGCTGCCCGGGTAGTTCATGCGGATGCGGCCGGCATTGATGAGCTGCGGGGTCAGCGAGTCCACCTGGGCAGCCGAGGAGAGCAGGATCTCGGCTATTTTCTTGTTGCCGCAGGCCCCGCCGGCCGCCACCATGCGGGAGGTCTTGGAGGCGCGGTCGCTGAAGGCCTGCAGGTTGTTGGACTTCTGGTTGAAGTTCTGCTCGCGGCCGGGCGTGCCCTCGGGCAGCATCACGGCCTCGGTGAACTGCTTGAGCGGAGTGCTGACGTCCATGAAGTCCTGGACTATGCGGTTGACCAAAGCATTCTGGATGGCGGCCTTGAGCTCGTAGAGCTTCTGGGTGAGCTGCTTGGCGGCCTCCTTGGCCGCGGGCCCAGTGCCGGCGGCCATGCGCTTGAGACGCTCCACTTCGTCGCACAGCTGCATGATCTCGGCCTTCTGGTGGCCGGGGCAGCCCTCGGCCACTTTGCGGCCCTCCTCGACAATGAGGCTGATGGCGCGCTCGCCCAGGCCGCCGTCGTTGATCTCTGGGTGCTGCAGCCATTTGACGGCCTGCTCCAGGCGGCCCTGGATGGTGTGGGCGGTCTGCTGGACGCCGGCCTTGTCCACGCCCACGACGGCCTTGCGCACCAAGGCCTGGAGGTCGCCCAGGCGCTCGCGTATGCCGCGGGCCAGGGACTCGGCCTGGGGGGAGTTGCCCTTGCCCTCCTGGCGCAGCTCGCACAGGCTGTTGGTCATGGCGGAGATCTCGTCGGCCAGCTTGCGTATGGGGTAGGAGTCCTGGGGCAGGCAGCGCTCGGATATCTCATTGGCATTGTCAATGACCTGGCGCAGGGCCTTCTCGCCCACCCCCCCGCGCAAGGCGTAGGGATTGCTGAGCCACTCGTTGGCCAGCTCCATTTTGTTGTTGATGGCATTGCTGAGCTTCTTGAGGACGGTGAGGTTGTCCAGCTCGCTGGTGTCCTCGTCGTAGGTGGTGAGCTGCAGCACGCGTATGATCTCCTGGATCTCGTCGCTCATCCTGGCGGCCAGGTAGTTGCGGTTCTCGGCTGCCTCGTCGGCTCCTTTGCCCTGCTGCTCCACGATGTGTATGTAGACCTTCATGCTGCAGATGAGGATGGGGGCCAGGGTCTTGACCTGCTCCAGGCAGCGCACCAGGATCTCGCTGTGGACCTGGTGGGTGAGCTCCTTCTCGCGGGCGCTGACCTCCCGGGAGACCTTGCTGAGGCAGGGCGACAAGTCCTTGAGGAAGGTCACCAACTCCTCCATGGTGTTGATCACCTCGGCCACTGCCAGGTAGTCGAGGACTCGCTTGCACTCCTGGATGATCTTGCGGACCTCGCTCTCGTCGAAGCAGAGCAGCAGCGACGAGGTGCCTTGCAAAATGCCGCGGCTTCCCTCAATTAGCTTCTTGCGCGCCGGCCCTGAGTAGGGATCGGAGCGCAACATGTCGGAAGCCTCCTCGAGCAGCTGCGAGGCAGTCTCGACGCGGTGCAATGCCGAGGGCATGTCCTGCTTGAGGATCTTGTCGTCCGAACTGTTGATTGTCTCTCTGCCCACCTTCACCAGATTGGCCACGGCCGCCGACACCACCTGCACCGGCCGGCTGAGGTCTGGCATCGCGTTGCCATCCTCGGCTTCCTCGTGTAAGATCACCAAGCGGGATACCTGCACAGAAAGAGGGACAAATTAGAAAATAATTAAGTGAATTTTAAGGAAAGACTCAGAAGAATTGGGGAGGTTCAATGAGCCTACAAGTAAGGGGAATCAGGGGAGCAGCAGCTTATCGATTTCTTGAGATACGTGGAAGCGGAGGTGGGGCAAGGATCAGAGAAGCCACCACATAAAATAAGCTTGGTGGACTTTGGGAAGTCAAGCCATGAATATAATGAATAACGGGACACAAACAAGACAGTTGGTAAGCCCTTTGCTTAATATGAAGAGGAGATAAATGATCTTAACTTCGGGTCTCCCCATTTAAGAATCTTAACTTTTATAAAAAAATAAAGGATCTAAAATTTTATGGCTGTGGTTGAAGTTGATTAAATGAAGGCAAGTTTTGGACTTATCTACGATATCAGCGACTTTATAAGTAAACAAAAAAGGTCCAACTGAAGACGAAGAAGCTTCAAAAAATCCTCCTGATAGAGGGAAGACAAAGCGCTCTATAGAATATATCAATCTATCAATATGATGGAGGGTAGCCAACTGTTCAATATTATATTTTAGCATTTGAGAAACCTCTCAGGAAATCTTTTTGGTAAAGGTAACAAAAAAACGCTCCAAACTTTGAAAAATCATCCAAGAAATCCTCCTCATGGAGAAAGATTAAGCGTTCTATATAATATTTCAACCTTTGAGAGATATTTCAGGAAATCTCTTTGCCAAAGGTAACAAGAAAACGCTCTATATTATTATTCTACTGGTAGAGGGAAGATAAAGCGCCTTAAAAAATATTACAATTTCTTAAAAGAGCATTGTAGAAATTCTAGAAAGTACTTCAAGAAACTTTTCTTAAGTGTGGATCTTAATCTTTAAGTGATCAATGAACAAATCCTCCCGATGGAGGGATGATAAGGCGTTCTATATATTATTTGAACCTTTAAGAGACCCTTCATAAAATTCTTTTAACGAAGGGACGTACATCGTTGTATATAGTAATTTTCAGACGATCTTTAGAGAAGACAAAGACCTTCAAAAAAACCCTCTAAAATTCCTCTTTCTTCGTAGCGTATGAAGGAGACCGCAACTGCTCCTAGCACTTTAACTGAACTGTCCTGAACTGTCCTTATAGTCTACAAATCTTGGACAGAGAGGAAAACCTCTTAAAATTCGCTTCTGCTCAGCAATTGTCAACTGATTCTGCCCAACAGTCGCCGTGCATTTAGTATTCTATCTTCAAAAGAAGTTAAATTGGTCACCCGCCGTTTTAATTGAGCAGATGGTCAGTTATAAAGAGAAACTCAGCTAGCAAACCGGAAGTCTGTTGGCCGCCTTCTCACCAGGTGTTCAAGAGTTCAGATATCACTGACCGATCTCCATTGACGTTTCGAAAACTGCGTGGGTCGCACCTGCAACCCAAGCAACTCGCATCCGTGGGCGAAATTCTACACATTCTGGTATTTTTAGTCATGACCAGACCACTGGGGGTGGGGGTGGGGGTGACGACGGCTTTTCGTTGTGATTTGCCAGAGACTTTTAGCATCTGTCTGAGATTTTGGTGGCTGCGGTCAGCCCAGGGGCAGAGTTGGGGGTCACCGCAAGGCGGGGGATTCTCTGATTTGTTAATCGACAAGTGGGCGATTTTCCAAAGTCCCAAAGATTTATAGATTATGCAATGAGAGGCGGACTAAATTGAGAACCCTAAGAAAGACTATTTAAAGGTAGAAGGGGAATATTTTGATCTTAATGGGAGTTCTATTGAGATGAGATTAAAGAGAGAAGAAAGTAGGGAAAAGAGAATTTGGATTTTGTGTTTTTTATGAGGAAAAGTCTAAGGTCGAATTGAGGTTCTTTTGGAAGGTATTAGAGTTGTCGAGCTTGAGGAAAATATTAGCAGGAGAAATGATGCAAAATAATGCCTGAAAGACCTTTACCCTCTCCAGATTCTTTGCCTTTAAGAAGCGATCATTTAAAACTGAACTTTAAGATAAAAGAAGACCCCTAAAATTTCTTGGGACACCTTCAAAAGGCTTTCATACACAAATCTATGTAAAAGAAACTGAAAGACTCTCCCGGAATTAATGGAAGCTCTGAATAAATTTAACCCTGACAAAACAGATTCATTGCCTTCAAGAAGCGAATATTTAAAAGGGTACAAAACTGAACTTTAAGATAAAAGAAGATTCCTTAAGCTTCCTGGGACACCTTCGAAAGGCTCTTATAGGCAAAACGATCCTAAGTGTAAAGATGCTCCCGGAATTAATGGAAGCAAAGAAAAAATTTAACCCTGTATTTCAGCAGCTTATAACCTTTCAAGCATTTTTTACCCCTTTACCCCCTTCATACCCTTCCCCTTTAGAAGCTTTTTTTTCTTACCGATCTCTGACAGTTCGGATAGACATTACTTTACAATCCATCAACTGTATAAATAATGAGACATTTTCCTTCAAGCAATTTATACCCTTTACCCGCTTCATACCCTTCCTCTTTAAAGCCATATTTTCTTACCGATCTCTGTCAGTTCGGACAGACATTACTTTACAACCCATCAACTGTACGAATTATGAGACATTTCTCTCCAAGCAATTTATACCCTTTACCCCCTTTATACCCTTCCTCTTTAGACTCTTGTTTTCTTACGGATCTCTGTCGGTTTAGAGATATTGCTCCATCAGCTGTACAAATAATGAGGCTTTTTGTTTTCCTTGGTGAGGTTTACTGATTTCTAGTCTATTTTGATGATCTCTCCTCGCAGTTTCGAATGCAAATTGAGTTCTAAAAATCCCATTGTTTTGGGGGTTTCAACGGGTAAGTGGGGGGGGGGGGGTCTTCCGCTTTTCATTGCGTATTCCGGTTAAAGAG
>JBAMCP010001350.1:0-23569 GCA_037075105.1 Lissocephala sabroskyi | reverse complement strand
ACTTGATCTGCCTGCAGATATAACGAGTCTAAATCCCAAATTTGGTTGCTCTAGCTCTTATAGTCTCTGAGATCCTTCATACGAACAGACGGACAGACGGACAAGGCTAGATCGATTTCTCTAATCATTCTAAGCATATTGGGTATAACTTTGGGGGGCTCCGACGTCTCCTTCTCTATGTTACATACTTTTGCACAAACACATACCCTTGCACCTTAGGTACAGGGTATAATTATTTCTCTAAATATATTTTAACTGCCAGTTCTCATCTCCATCAACTAACAATAGTTCCTTAAACCGATGATAGATTTTTATACCGCAATCAGGAGAGACCCATCCATCTGAAACCGTCGTCGTCCTTCGTCCTCTTTTCCCTCAAAGTAACTTACCTTTTCATAGAAAATTCTACCCATTCGTCTTACCCTTGCCACGCCCCCAAGAAATCGGGTATTTTATGCTAAACATCAGTCCGCAATGGGGGAACAGAGGAGGCCGAAAAAATCGAAAAACTCATTGAATTGAAAGATGGGACTTCTTTTTTGGAAGGGAGCGGGGGCCCACGAGAAACCCTTCTCCATTAGGAATAGGCTAAAATGTGTAGCACAAAAAAAGGAGGAAAATTCTTATGAAAAACTTGGGGGAAATTGTAAAGGGATACGATTTTTGGTGGGTGGAGAGAATATTCCGTATTCCGGGTGGTGCCGGGCGAATATCCTTCATTAAATCGAAGAACAAACGAGCAGACAAGACGTCCAACCACGCCTCCCCCGCCCCTGCCGGTCCACCTGAAGAGCAGCACACATGACGGTGGTGGTGGTGGTGGTGGTGGCACCACATCCCTTGGCCGGGCTGGCGGATTTCTTTCATTTTAGTTTCCCATTTCTTGCTTCGCATTTTTCTTTTGCCCATTTTGGCTTGGGTGCCGTTAGTCGTCCTTTGCCGCTGGCAGTGTCCTGGCACGACGACCCGACCCTCTTCAAATGTGTTAGCCGTCGCTGGGGTGGGCATGGGTGTGTTGGTTGGGGGGGTCAGTCGCGCCACATGCCAGCCAGCCGCCCACATTTCCCCCCCACTCCTCCGGGCGGCAACAACGTTTCAAATTCTACGATGATGACGACGACGACGCCGGCGGGGCGGGGCTGGGGGAGGATGAAAAAAAACTTTTTCTTGGCAGGAAATCCAACGAGGCGTGGGGTTTAGTGCGGGGGCAGGACGAGCTGGCTTGTCCTCCTGTGGACACAAAAAAAAAACCCAGAATTCTAAGCGATCCGGGTGAGCGTCTGACAGTCCGTCCGGCTGTCGGCCTGTGTGTGTAACCGGGCGGGGACCCAGCCCAGCCCAGAAAAGGGGCAGCCACGCGAACCCGAGTCACCCGACCACTTAAAGAGGAAGGAGGCCGGCAGGCGGGCCGCTGACTGACGAGAGAACGCGTTTTATTTTGGGTCGGGAACCGTCAGTCGGCAGGACTTTTGGGGCCCTCGCTTTTATTTGGGCAAGGCCACCAGTCTCTGCCCAGGGACTCCTTGCCACAGCGACGGGGGCGACAGCGGCTCCAGGCGGCGGGCCATGTGTGGGCTGCCTGGTCGAGACCGCCATGTCGCTTGATAAGACACAATGGACATATCAAATTGTGGCTTAGCCCGCGTACGTGAGTGGAGGGTGCGGACCGGACCCGGGGGGCGGTTACCGTTGTGCTTGAGTTGGTCTAACCGACCCGCGGGGAGGCAGCACTAAAGTAAAAATATAAATGGAATTTATGTGGGAGTTTTTACCTCAACGCCCTCCCGATGCGGAGAGTTGTTCCTCCCGTTAGTTGGTGGGTTTAATAACCACTTTAAATCACCCGGAGCCTCCTCTTGGTGCCATCGGTTAGCGAGCCAATTTGAAAAATAACCGCATATAAAAATTGAAAGCTTTCCAATTCAAACTGTCACCCCCCAGGCCCCCCGCCCATCTCCTCGACTCCTTCCACTCGTCAATGTCCATCAAACGGCCGCGTGGCCGGGGCATTCGTCGCGTATGCGAATTGCCGTGGAAAGCATAATGCGCGTAACATGAAATGAGTTCTGATGTCGGCCCAACAAAAGGGGGCGGAGGGTGTGTGTGTCTGGCCGCCCGACAAGGGACAGTTTAATGGCCTGGGGTTATTTGGGAATAGGTTGGGAAACAAAACGTTGGTCAAAAACCCCGTAACTGGGCGAAAGAGTGGCGCCCGTCAGTCGGAAGGTGTCCAGGGTTCCCTCGGACAATGGGCCCCTCCAAAAAAAAAAAACCATCCAACTTGCCGAGCCCAGAAAGCAAATAGCAAAAATTAGTGTGGGATTGGGACACCGTCGAAAAAAAGGGACGAGCTTCGCCCTTCATTGCTGTTTTTTGCCACACCGACTGTGCTGGCTGGACGCCAATGGTGTGGCAAGGTGGCCGCCGGAGCTGCTGCCGGTTGGGTGGAAGGTGGTGAGCAATGCAATTGCAGCTTCCGAAGGGAAAAAGTCGATCCTGCGTTTGCCCAAGGCAACTGACTTTCAATGCCGGGCAGAGAAAAAAGACAGTGGAAAAATTGTTTCTAAGGAAACACGTTGGGAAATTTCATGAAGTCTTGTTGTCTCGAACTTGAGCGGGTCCGCCGAAAGAACCGGAGTTCCCCTGAGGATCGTTGGGTATTCGCCATGAACTTTCCTCGATCTTCCCGCTTTCTGGGAAGGGACGCCAGCAAGCAACAGACTCACAGATTTCGGGCAGAATTTTAAGAGCCTTCCTTCTATAATTCCTTCCATTCCGTACTTCAGTCTTTTCAGAAAGTAGATCGCCTTTCCGAGAAAGTATAAATTAAAGATTCTAATTCTTCCCGATCACCTTCAATTCTTTCCTCGTAGAATTCAATTTCTCAAAATTAATACAATCAAATATTCCCTAACCATAAAATTCACCTTCCTTAAACAATTTCCCAACTTCCATCAATCGCCTGCTTTCCAGCCTTTTCTCTCGGTTGATTGGTTCAATTAGGAATCTCCTGTCGCGTTTTCAACTTGATTTAAAATAGGTTTCGAAATTTTTAGCATCTTCCCTTTCAGCTCTTCTGTCGTTTAAGTCATAATTATTTTTTAGGGATTCCTTATTTGTCCTTACTTTGGACTGTGTTCCCCTGCCAAGCCGAGCATGGCGATTGCTGGCCGTCGTGAAGTATCCTTGGTCCTTGCACGAAGATTATTTTTATGCCTCCCGCCCACAAGGAGGTCCTTCCCCCTCCGCAGCCACCTAACCCCTTCCCTGGGACGCTTGCCAACCGATGTGCTGGGCCGAATGTTCGGCAGTCCTTTCGAACATTTTCTAAGCTTAGCGCAATGAAAAAGGATTTTTGGTCTTTTATTGCACGTCAGACGTTCGCTCCGCCAATCCGCCTCCTTCCCCTCCGGGCCGTCTATAATGCGGCGGAAGGGAGAGGCAAAGGCAAAAAATTTAACGTTTATTGCTTGCGCCAATGAGCGGACCACCCTCTTTTGTCCCGCGTCCCTCGGCCTGTCCCTGGAGCAATCCCATCGCGGCCGCCACCCGTAGTCCTTGTCAACCCCGGGACTTCAGCTGGCAGCGTCCCATCCGCATTCATTTTCGACATTTGTTGGGGCGCCAAGTTGCCACCGCCACCCGCCAACATCCAATGTTTCTGCTCCAGCGACCCTCCTCCTCGAAGGGTCGAAGGTGGCAGTGGCAGTGGCAGTGGCGGGGGTGCCGATGGGGGCCACGTCTGTGGGTTCGTGGGGGCTTTGGTTTTCTTGGGCTGCTCCCTTTTTTTGCCCTGGGTACGCCATCTTGTTGTTTTGCTGAAATGCGAAGGACATTTGATGTAATGATGCCTCCAGGCAGCCAGCAAACTGTGTCCGTGTGAGTCGGTGTGTGTGTATTGGATCAGCCGGCCCGTGTCCTTTTTAGCTAACCCCTCGCCAGGGCCGCCGCCACCTGCCACGACCCCCCGTCCTGCAGTGGCTTTTGTTTGAGTTCACTTAAGTTCAACGTTAGGATCCCCCGACTTACCCCCTCTTTCTGTGTGTGTGTGTGCGACTTTCCTTGAGCAAACTTTCTTCTACTGCTTTCATTATCCTTTTTGGCGTATCCACAGTCCCTCGGCTGACTCATGTGGGCGTCTTAAGAAGCCGTCGCCATAGAGTACGGGGCAAAAAAAATAAGAAAACCCCGGCAAAAAAATAAGATGAATTACTTCTTTTGGCCACAGCGCCAATGACCAACACCCCAGACCGACCCACCCACAATCCTCTTCTATTTGCCGTTAGCGACGGGCAATGTTGGCGCTCCTCCTCCGCCTCCTTCCAGCCCCATTTGGTCATCAATTTTCGTTCCACCAGCGGAGGGTCCGGCATTTCCAGAAACTGTCTTGTCCGCTTCGTTTTGGGCTCCCAGTCAACGGGCCGGCCGGGGTTGGTTGGGGACTCGCCAAACTCTTGGCAACCAAAAGGACCAACCATTTGGCCGTCCTGCTTCTGCTGCAGCCCCTCCTCCCCTCCCCATCGCCGTCATCCAGTCACCCAGTCGCTAGGAGATTAGATTTGATGGGTTTTAGGTGCCGCGCCGCTGTGCGCGTGTCTTGGCCGCTGCCCGGCCCTCGGTAAGGGGATCCCTGGTCTACGGTCATGTGTGCTGGTCGCCGCCCCAACTCGCTGCCAGCTTCGCATCCCCTTGGCCGTCTGGTTTTATTATCTGCTGACGCTTCCACTGCCCCCGCACGTGAAGCTGCGGCTGCTGGGGAGTGTAAATTTCCGTTAGATAAGAATAAGAACTTAAAAGGCAGTGGGGCAGGGCGTGGTCAGGGGTTGCTCTCCTCGTAAACGTTGGCCTCGGAAAATTTTAATTCCCAAAAAAAAAGTGGGGGTATTTTTCAGGCAATTTTGGATGGTTACAAAATTGTAGAAGAAATAAAATAAATTCTGGGAAGCCTTCCTACAAACAAGGATAATTTATAGCTTCATAGCTTTTTAAATTTTCTGATGGAGAGGATCCGATGATCATTGGAATTTTTTTATATATCAGTCGATTCTAATTATTTTTTATGAACTCGGAATGCTTTATTCTCAGTTCCATCCGATCCAATTTTTGCCTGAGATAAAATATTAAAATAATAACAAATATTTATTAGTAGAATCTTTTGATTTCCTTGGTTTCAAAAATGAAATCTTACGTGAAATTTTTACTCCACTCATTTTTCAAAATTTACTCCTTCAGAAAATGCAACCTTGTGGAAAATTAAGACTATTATTTAAATCTCATATTAAAGAGACAGAATTGAAAGCTTATGGGTCCCTAAATTTATTCAAATCTTTGTGAATTCCATAGTCAATTTATTAATTCCTCTTCTGTTAAGAAACATAAAATTCCCAGAAGATCTCTCTATTCATCCAATTCCTGGACACACCACAAAGAGTCTTTTTTTGGGCTGCAAAACTTTGTAATAATTTTCCTTAAATTAGAAATTATTGTGGATTTAATTATTCTAGTTTTGCCAGAGTTTGCACCTGCCCAAAGTATTTCAACCGAAAACTCACAATCACAGCCATGGAAAATGCAAAATCTTTCATTAGCTGCTTATTTGCTGAGAATCCTTGGGAAAATTGATAAATATTTCAGTGACTCCCGTCAGCTCATTTGCACAACAAACTCCACCTTGGCCCACCTGATTTTCCTCACTTTCTGTGTTGCTTTCCCGCTCACTCGGGCTTTCTTTGTTTCCGTCTTTCTCTGCGTCTTTTTTGGACCTTTCATCTGCTCATTGCAAATTTAATGCCGTAAAAACCCACAAAGTAGTGAAGCCCCCCAAACCGACCAACAATCAATGACCAATCAAAATCCCAAGGAAATTAGTCCAGCCAGTGGATGGGCGGTGGGGTGGTAATATATTTTTTGAGGGAATAGTTACCATAATAAACATATTTTAGTTATTTATGTAAGCCCCGAGTGAGTTGACAAGGAAAGCAAAGAGCCACAATTCCAAGAAGTTCCACAAAATGCAAAATAATTGCAAAATATATTTTCACCCCCTCCCCGAAAAATCCATGTACATATAAATAAATGAATCCACATACACAGAACCTTATATACGACAGTATATAAGGCGAGAGGGGGGCACATAAATAACAAACCGGCCGAGAGCTACAACAAAATGATATTTGCCTCTCCCCACCCAAGTCGATGGAAATTTAATGCCACACACACACGCACAACCGCAAGCACACGCACAGAGTGCAGTCGAAAATGCACTTGGAAAATTTTAAGAAAATGCAGTCGGCCAAGAAAAACAACAACAACGAACAGAAGAAGCAACTGCAAAATTTTAAAGACGCTGCAATGAGCGTCTTAGGCAGGTCAGAGCGAGAAAGTCATAGAACAAGGAGCCCCGACTCTTTCAGGTAGGCCGACTATCTGCATGTGTGTGCGGGTGTGCGTGTGTATTTGTGTGCGATATCTTAAGAAGTTGGGCTGCATTTGTCAAGTGTGCGGGGGGCCGTTGTCGACGTCTCGTTATGTATGCCGAGCAGCCGGGTCGGCCGAGGGATTTTTGGCTAGGCCTGTGCATTTTCGGTGCCGGGCTGGCCGTGCGTATGCGTAATGCACTGCGGCGCCTAAAACTATGCAAAAGTATGCAATGAAGCCGACGTCGTCGCCGACGTTACCGTCACCGTCATCTTGGCTTTTGTTGTTGGCCCCGACGAAGTGGTGCCGAAATTGCAGTGCCCTCCCCCAGCCCCAGCCTCCCATGCTGGCGCCCTGGATGCACTTGAGCGTCCCGCGCCCACATCTCGGCATCCTCGCCCTGCTGTTTACTTGACATTAAGTGCATGGGAAACTTATTATTGCTGGCTAGGCAACAACCACAGGACATTTTAAGCACATAAGCATCGTCTACACGCCGGCCCTGCATATAATCACATTGTGTGGGCTGTGCGTGTGTGCGAGTGTGTGAAGCCTTTTTGTGTGCATTTGTGGGGATTTTCATTAAATTTTAAGATGCTGCCAAGTCAAGGAAATGACCAGTCGAGAGCCGAGCCGACCTTTTTCTCCGGCTATATAACCCGTCCGCCCAAGAAATCCCACACCGGAATTTATCCTGAGCCTCTGCGAAAGTCTGCCTATAATAAATTTGCCGTCCTTCTAATTTGTGACCAATGCAATTGCAAAATTTCGTCAGGCTTTTCTGGTAATTTGAAAGCCCCCAGGAAATCCCCCCCCCCCTCCCTCCGTTACCGTTTTATGCATTATTTTGTATATGGCAACACTCGACGGCCTTCCCCATTCTTCTACACGTTGTCAACGTCTTGGGGTTTTTGGGGGAAGCGGGGACAGCGACTCTGCGCCGGTTGAATGACGCCGAAGACGACAGCGGCGACGGCGACGACGACGGCGTCTGTTGGCATTGTGGGCGACTATGAACAGGGAACGTGTGTTGCCGCATTTGTGGTGTGCGTTGTGTTGTCGGTGGGGTGAGGTTGGTTGCCTTGATGTGGGTGTTGAATTGATTAAAATTGATTGGGCCAAATAAATGGAATTGGATATTTTTGAAGAAGCTGCAAGCCATATTTTTGGCCATCCGCAGGAGGCTCAAAGCTGTTATATTTCGGGGAGATTATTATACGAAACAATCTTTAAGTATTCTATGGTAAATTTTGCATACTTTAATCGCTTTATATTCCATTCACGAGTCGGATATTTAATTGATATTAATTCAATACTTTGATCTTAAAAATGTCTCACAAAGAAATTCCTTTATTTATTTTTTCCAAGCATTTTTATTGCGCTTATTCACTTCTGTAATTATTTCTTTAAAATTAAATGGATTTCAAATTAATTTAATTCGTATGAAGAAAAATTAAATTTCCTTCAAGCCTTCAAAAAATTGATTACTGGTCTTTAATCTCTGGCAGTTTCTTATGTAATTATTTCTTTAAAATTAAAAGGATTTCAAATTTATTTAATTTGTATAAAGAAGAAAAATTAAGTTTCTTTCTACCCTTCAAAAAATGGATTAATGGTCTTTAATCTCTGGCAGTTTCTTATGTAATTATTTCTTTAAAATTAAATGGATTTTAAATTTATTAAATTTGTATAAAGAAGAAAAATTAAATTTCCTTCAAGCCTTCAAAAAATTGATTAATGGTCTTTAATCTCTGGCAGTTTCTTATGGAAAATTCTCATCCGATTTCGATGTAATATTAAAAATGTAAATTAAAATCCCATAGATTTTATATCTTCTGCCCTTTAATGGAAAATTTCTCTCATGCAATAGAGATTTGTAGTCGTTTATTTATTTTTGAAATTCTCCTCGGTCAGCTGCGGTTGAATTTCATTTTATATTAAAATTAAAAATTGTTTAGCTCATTAAACTGCAGATGAGCATTAAAACCACACCCACTGCTGATTAACAGCAACGCCGGCGGGACGACACACGGGCTAAAAAAGAAAAACGCAAATAAAGGTCTATGGAAAAATATTTCCACATAGTTTTCCACGTTTACAGTTGGCAATTGTGAAATTTAACCGCCGCCACCAGGCCCAGGGGCCGCGGAGCACATCCACTGGTGGCAGGGGGCAAGTGCAAAAAAAGTAACCAATAGAAGACAAGCAGCTCATTCCAAGCTCTAAATTTGGGGGAATACCAACCCCCACCCCCCGGTGGGCGGTTAAGCGCGTCAAAGCAGAAAAAACAGTGGGCACAATAAAAGGACTTTATTTTTTTTTCTTTTTGCATTTTGCATTTATATTTTTGCATTTCATGCGGTTTTTGTTTGTGCGGGTCACAGTCAGGTGAAGGGTTAGACGCGAGGGGCGGTGGGGGTGGGGGCGGGGTTGCCGGACAGGCGCAAAATATTTCGATCAAGCGTAAAATGTGCGCAAAATTCAACAACATTTTTTATGGGCCCGAATCAAAATCGCCATAGGTAAGGTCAGGACCAGGACAGGGCCGAACTACCCTCTGCCTATGTGTGAGTGGGTGGGGCTGTGTGTGTGTGTGTGTTTGGTGTGCCTATATTTTATTATTTATTATGACCACACACACACGCATAGCCGCCCACCAAATGCAGGGCGGTCATTTGGTGACGTGGGCAAAACTACAAAAAAAATTGACAGAAAAACGTAAAAAAAAGTAAAGCCCACTAAAAATAAATTCAAATAAAATTTTCTATATACAAATATGGCAATGCGTATGTTTCACACACACACACACGCAGCACATAAACTAAATGCATTTGGGTTAGGGTATCCGATTGGGTGGGGAGATCTATTTAGTTAGGCGTGCCGGGCAGCGGTCATTCCAGTTTTTCATTTCGAGCTTAAGTGGCAGATTTTTAATTGAATTGGCTGCAGTTATTGTGGGACGCCGCCGAACCCCCCGGCACCCCGCAGGACATGCTCCCCAGGCTGTGGAGTTGGGGGCCAGCGAATGGTCATATTACTAACCATTTGTTTTTTGCATTAGTTTCATTTCCGTAATTTTTTTGGCGGGTGGGCGAACCTATTTTCCAAAAAAAAAGAAACACATTTCAAATGGGATTTTATACATGACCAGGTACACATATGGGCAGGGGTTTTGGGGGGGTTCCCCAGACCTTTGGCTTGCATTTGAAAATAGAAGCGACTGCGCATTTTCTGCTTTTTCATTTTATCTGCGCATTTTTGCAATTTATATAAATATTTTATATATTATTTATTTTACTCACACACACAGAAACACACACGGGCTGGAAAAAAGCACTATTATTTTTTTCACTGCATTTTAATTTTTTTATGTGTTATTTTCCGCGCTTTATAAATTTTGCATTAATTTTCTTTGTCCAACTTTTTTTTTCCTGTTTTGTGCTCGTCATGCATTTATGCATTTTTGATGATATAGTTTTTGGATTTGTGCAACTAATTTTGTTTAATTTTTTATTGCCGGAAAAAAATGGACATAAGAAAAAACCAAATTATTTTCAAAAAGTGGCACAAAAATTGTGATCACCTCAATTGGTTGGAATTTATTCACTGCCTTTTGGCTGTTTTAAAAGATTTACGACGGTTTGGCAAAAATGCGAGTTTATTATTTGATAAATTATTGGATATGTTTTGATTTTAGCTGCGAAAACACTAAATTCCCTCAACTCGCCATACAATCAATTAAGTTTGTTTGAGGCGTTTCTGATTTTTGTTTCCCTTTTCATTTCCACACATTACCATCATATTTTGGGCGTAATTTATGGCAATCGCTTTGAATTACTCATGGAAAGGTTGAGAGTTTGACTGCTTCTTTTTTATTGATTTAAAAATGCGCATAGATGGATATTTAATTTAGTTACGGAAGTTCGTCTCGTAATTGAAAGAAATTCGTTTACTAAAAATACAAAATTTCGAATTATTCAACACTCGGCCAATGGACTTGGCGGATTTTAATCCAATATTTATTTTTATGATTTGTATTTTTATTCGAAATTAAAGAGTTTGTTTATTATCCAATTTTAATTTACTTTTTAAAGTATTTTATCCAGGAGGAATTTAAAAATTCATTTCTTAGGGATGCTTCGAGATTTTCAAACTGAATTTACTCTTCCTAAAGCCAAACCTTCTTTTAACTTTAGAAGCACCGATCGGACTCTTGCTTAAAGTGTTCTAAAAAGATTATTTGGATATTTTTCCCCTAAAGACTTAAGAGCACTAGTTGGAAGTTTTCTTAAAGTGTTGTAAAAGTTTACTTGGACTTATAATCCTTAAAAGCTCAAGAGCACTGACCGATTTTTGTTTAAAAAAGAACTCTTCAGCCTAAAATCCAATTGCTTAATTTATAAATTGGATTTAATATTTTTTAAACTTTATTTTATCAACAGGGGGGAGTTTTGGAAATATTCTTGGTCCTTATTTAATAAAAAAAAAATTATACATTGAACTTTGTCATTTAATTTTTCTTCCGAGACCTAAACAAACCAGTCAAGATGTTCTTCGAATTTTCCTCAGCTTATTTTAAAAGTGTCTCTTTTCTACACTTAAATTTCCATTAAAAAACTATAGTTTTTTAAAATTGAAATGTCACTCCAATCGAAATAAAACGGAAAGTAAAAGTTTAATCGAATTCCTGGCCTTGGTGCATTGAAATCATAACTTAAACGGAATTAGGCACTCAATTAATTTGAGCCCCTTGAATAATTCAAAATTTAAGTTGGCTCATTAACGATCAGCAAGCCGTAAGCATCTTAAATAGCCGAGCGAGTGTTTAATGTCAATTTCCCGGGCAATCAACTTATGTCGAAATCACCGACGACAGCTGAATGGGCCCAAGTCCGGGCCAAAACAATGCGATGCTCGGGTTAATCTAATGCGTATTTAACCCAAATTATACCTTGACGTATGTATATATATGTATTTGTATATATCTTTCGGGGAAGTCCGGCAGGCAGGGTGGAGTTAAATATGCATTAGCCTATCGGCCCGTTAACTTAAACACTTTGACTTTCAAATGGCTGCCAATTCCAAACTGACACAGTCACCCAGACACAGACACCAGATGGGTGCGGCGACGGGGCTAAGACATCCGTGGGCGGTGGGGGGTCTGAGACGACGACTAACTGTAATTTGAAACTTATTCGAGCAACATGAAAATGCGGCGGCCGCGTGAATTTCGCCTGCCAGACGAGGTCAGGACAGCCCAGGATGTTGGCTCTCTGCCGCTGTCGTCGCCGCTGCTGGACGTGTTGAATGCCTCGACGGCATGACAAACATCATGATAGCCATAATAATTATAATAATCAACAGCCACAGCCATCGCCCAGACACGAAGCACGGCGGCCACAGTCTGCGGATGCTAAGCCTCAAGGGGGCGTCATTTCGAAGGCGATGGCGCTGGCCGGGCGGGCGGGTGGATGATTATTGCAGGTGGCAAGTTTGGCAGTCGGCAGTGCTCCAAATTGAAGGCGACTGGCGGCAACCAACGTTTATAATGTTGACAGCCATTGAGGCGGAGTGAGCTGCATAAATTGGAACTGAGAGTTGGCGCGCCGACTTGCCGATAGTTTTGCCACTGCAACTGGTTGAATAAATTGTCCCGCTATTTGAACTGTACCGCCGAAATGAGTCCTTCCGAGTTGTAACCCTTTTCACGCATCGTGTATCACTCTTCAAACTGAAGTACTTAAGCGTGCCACCCGCTTGGAGTTTCCCCCGCCATGAGCAACTGTTTTTGTACTTTTCCCCGGGAATTTTTCATTTTGTGTTCCCTTTTTTTTTCTCGTTTGCTTCAATTTTTGTGATTGCCCGACGAATCACCCTTTTTCCGGGGCCCACCCACCGCCCCTGCCCACACCAACATCCGCTCTAATTTCACTCGCCCCGACTATCCCATCCGTCCGACCCAACCAACCCGTTTTAGATCCTTTTCTTTGCTTCCTTTGGTGGCCGCTTTCTTGCGTTTCGGGGTGGCTGTCACCCTCGGCCGCAGCTATTTTGGTCAGCCCGGCCTGTTGACGAGCTCGTCGTTCTCATCGTCCTTGTCGTCCGCTGGAAGACAAAACAAAACGTGGCCCGGCAAAAAAATCCTCAGCGGAAAAAAACTCATAGACAATCATCAAATAACTGACAGTTCAATCGACGCTTGAAAAGCGCGGCCCTTCACTCCGGGAGTTTTTTTTTAGAGCTCGGGGGATTTTCAGTTTGTGGTTTGGGTTCTGCCTTTTTTTTCGAGGGGCTTTTCTGTGGCTTCTTCAGGGAATTTTGAGAAATTCGAGGTGTCAATTCGACGGCCAGAGATTTTCATTCGGGGAAAAAAACATTTTAAATTCCTTAGGGAAGCTCGGAATTCTTTTTCCAACAGTTTGGGTTCAACTATACAAATTCCAATGGTTTCAAGGGTTCTTAACGTCTTTAAAGGAATAATATAAAAAATATAAATTCCAGTTTAATTTTTGGGTCTTAAAAAAATTCCATAGCCTGAAAAATCCCATTCCAATTTCACAATTAAAATTCATCCATTAATGTCTTTGGGGAGTCTTTATAATTTTGACAAAATGCCAAGTCGAAAAATTATTTCGTTAGCGATTTAAAGGTGAAACCAAAAATCAAATCAACTTCTATAACTTTAAAGAATTAATAACGAATCGTTAAGGAATAAAATAGTTTCCTTTGTGCAGGGAGATATTTAGTTTTTGTACTCTCTGAATATTTCTATAATGTAATAATTTATTTTCTATGAGGTTAATAATTATTTTAAAGTCTTTATTGAGTTGAGGCTTCAGGCTGATCTGAGATAATCTCCCTCAACAAGCATTATCCTCAACCTGAAAAGGAATCTTAAAGGTTTAACTCTTTTGCCTTCCAATATAATCAAAAACTTCTTAACATTTTTTAATTATCATTTTTTTAATTGAAATTCCCCTAACCACAAATTTCATCAGCGAAGTTCTCTGCTGTTGGGCTTCCCATAAAAACAGAACCAGACAAGAAATGAAGTGATAAAAGAAAAAAAGGAATGGGTAAAAGAAAAGTCGGAAGCACCTTCCCCGCCCCCCGTTCCCATCACCCTGCTTAACCCCTTGTCGCAAACTCAATCGTCTGTGCCTCGAAATTGAGAATAAAAATCACTCAAAATTTTTATGATCGCAACGGGAAACCCAAAAATGCTGAAGTAGCGACGGCAAACGAAAGCAGCGACGGCGGCAACTCTGCTGCTGCTTTCACGACCACACCCCCTGAGCGGGTGGAGGGAGGGAGGTCGGTCCGCCCCGTTAAAAAAGGTAGGCAACTCGCGCTCTTGACCCTTTTTGGCGCCCACCCAAACCAGACGAGAAAACGTTAAAAACGCAACTCGTCGGGCTGCTCGGTCGGGCGCTCTTTTTTTCTCGTTTATTATTTTCAAAAACTTCGCCAGACCGCCACCCGCCGCCCACGGGATGGGCTGTCAACCGTCCCCACCCAAACCCAAGCAACAACGTAACGGGGCGCGTATATTTTTCTCATTTATTTTTCCAACTGACCCCGCACCACTGACGGTCCCGGTCCCCCGGCCCCCCAACCGCCCACGCTTGGCTCAAACGCACCGTCGGCGCCGCAAAGCACGCTACACTTTTTTGTACGTTTTTCATATCCGAAACGCCGACACCGCCCGACCAACCGACCGGCCTTTTTTCTGCCGGCAAAGACAAAAGCAACAACAACGGGCGCGCCGCCACTCACACTCTTCACGGCCACAACTCCACAGCGCCCTTGTCAACCCACCGACGGGCGCCCGCCCGCTCTCTGTCACTCTCTCTCGCGCCTCTCGTTCCACCGCTCAACAGTTTTACTGCCCCTTCCCGCCGTATGGCTGGCTGGCCAGAGGCGGCACAAAAAAATATAAAAAGAGCAGGATGGCGAAAAAAAGCAGCAAAAATAATTGCGCCCAACCGCCCCGACACGGCACGCCTGGTGGCCGGTGCCTTTCCCTCCACCCAAAACCCCTTTCGTCCTGGCAGCTCGGCACTCAGCTGTTTGTCAACTCATCTGCCCGCCACCATCCGGTTGATACGGCTGATTCCACGCACACACACACACGCACACTCCTGCTCTCTCTGTGTGTTCGGTCGGGAAGGCGGCGAGAGGCGCTGGTCGGCGCGGCAGTCGACCCTTTTGGGGGTCGGGGTTGTTGACGTCGCTGCCGCGTTATCGGCGTTTCTCTGTTTTTGTACTCATATCCATGCCAAAGTTGTTCACGCGCGCGCTCGTCTATTCCGCCTTGCCATGCACATTGTGTTGCATATTTTTTGGCGTTTGCCGCTCTACACGCTGGTTCCATGTGGCCGGCCCGTCCGCGTCCCACATTCAAACTGCCCGCCAAACGGCCATGCGCATGTCCTGCCCGCTCGCTCGCTCTCGTTCTCACGCACGCCACACGCGCCCCTCCCCTCACCCACAACCCGACATCCTGGCAGGCTGTGTTCGCTCTCATGCCGCCGCCACCGGCAGCGTCGCTGCCTCGGTCGGCCCAAAACGCCGTTGTCTGTCTCTGTTTTGGTCAGTCAGCAGTTGGCTTTCGTCGTGTTTGGTTGCTCGCTCTGCCAGTCAAACTCCACTCAGCATAGTCCAAGTTGGTTTGGTGCGGGATTTTTGAGAATTGCCAGGATAAAGAATTCTTTTGGATGGAAATCTGAGCAACAGATTGTTTGTTAAACGGAAAAGCTGTGCCAAAATAAACCCCGCCTCCCTGAGGATTAAATTAGTGTCAAGTGTTCGCAAAACGAAAGAAACATACCAAGTGAAAGTTTCGACCAAAAAAAAAAAACCGCCAAAAATTGTATTCTGAATTTACTTTGGTCTACGCAATTTGAAAAGTGCCAAGTGTCCTGCCGATCGTTTGAGAATCGGTTTCAGTTTCTTGCCGTCGACTTAAATTCAATTTAAACGTTTGCTTCTCGATTTAAATCTTTAGTTTCTTGTCGAG
The DNA here is from genome assembly GCA_037075105.1 of Lissocephala sabroskyi. Classification (NCBI taxonomy): domain Eukaryota; kingdom Metazoa; phylum Arthropoda; class Insecta; order Diptera; family Drosophilidae; genus Lissocephala; species Lissocephala sabroskyi. The sequence continues at coordinate 8,133 of JBAMCP010001350.1, read as the reverse complement.
TTTATTGCCCCGTCAAAGTCTGCGAAAAAATTTGCCAAAATTCCGAAGAATCCGAGAAAAACACCAAAAACATCGACACGTACCGCATCGGCAACCGGTGGCGGTGGCGGTGGTGCTGGCGGCTCTGCCACCACCAGCACAAAAATGGCTTCTAAAAGAAAAGCTTCGGTGTTGCTGCACAAGGTGAGTTTCCCCTCACAAGTCCCCTAAACAATTAGAATGTGGAACCATGGAAATATTGGATGGGATCTCTGAGTTGGAGAACTTAGGATGCTGAAAAAGATAATTTCTTAAGGGATTTAGACTCTCCCAAAAGAGAAGTAGTTAAGAAATCTAAAAAAGAAAAAGGCGAAATGTGTAGGGAGATAATTCCATTTTGATCTTCATTTTGGAGATCTATTTGGGATCTGATTGGAGAAACGAAGACTTGAATTGTGAGATTTGTAAGATCACTGAATTTAGAAGTCGGACAATCTGTGGGTGTCTGAAAAATTAATATTCACTATCATTATTCAGATAACCGACTTTCTTAATTCAGGAAGAGTCCAAACCTTTAAATTGAAGCTGTGTAACGATCGATTTAAGAAAGTATCAAAGAAGACTTGGATACTTAAAGAGATCGCTGGTTTTTACCACAAAACTTGACGGATTGATCACTTATGTTTCATTTATTTTTTCTACTCCTAAACTCTAGAAGAAAAATACATTAAAAAATCCTCAAACAATTTTGCAATAAATTTAAACATTTTTCAATTAGTCAGACAGACTAAGGCAGAGATTCCTTATAATTTATCGGCAGTTTTTTTGTATTACTAAAACCGGCAATTTCGAATATGAATTCACTCTTGAACATTCTTCAATTCAAATTTTAAGGCCGATCTCTAATGATTTTATTCTCTGCTCTCCCTTTGATCTTGGCAATGAAATAAATTTCAAGCGGTTGGCAGTCAACCCCAAAAGAAAAACACACAATAAGAAAAAAAAACAAAAGGGATGGGGGAAAAAATAGACAGTTGCTAAAATATGAAGACAAAAAGAAAGCAAGGCAAAGCCAAGGAGAAAACAAAAATATAAAAAGCAAGAAAAGCCGAAGAGGCAGACGCCCAGACGGTCGCTTGGTCGGTCGGTCGGTCAACCAAAGTTCCTGGCCGCCCGCTGGGATGAGGCCAAGTCCTTCTACCCATTTAATGATATACGACAAAGTAGACGCGATTAGGATGGCAGTTACGCGCCAGGGGTGGAGTAAAGTGGAAGGGCTGGCGACAAGGGGGTTGACTCGTGCGCCTCAATGTGGGCGGCTGGGCGGTTGGGCGGCTGGACGGCCGCCTTTTCTTCTATGTACATAGAAGCGCGAAGTGCCCTGTGTCCCCCGTGCGCTCTGGTGTCCTTCGTCTTAGTGCGCGTCAAGGGGTGGGGAACGGCCGTAATGGGTGTCTGGTTTGGCCGGAGGGGCCGAAAATGAAACGCTGTGGGTGGCGCTGGGCGGACGCAAAGGGCGCACATTTGCCCGGCACGGTAATTCATCAAATGAACGAAGACGCGGCCAGGAAATGGGCGGGCGGGTGGAAAGCTAACCCCGCACCATGAGCATTACAAAAGAAGTAAAGCTTCTTGGGCCATGACGTGACTGCCTCACACACACACACACACACGCACAACAATAGAGCGATTGTCCAGCCAGCGACTTGGACTAGGCAGCTTACGCGTGTGTCTGTGTGTGGGTGAGGGTGAGGCGGCTGTTTGTTTATTGCAAATATGGGCGGGACAGGGTATCGACTCGCCCTCCCCAACTCGCTGGACTCATTGACTTTTGTATATATTCAGGCGTATTTGTATATAAATGGAAATGGGACTTGAGGGCATCGGGGTGTTGGGTGCGTGAGGCCGGCGGTCATTGGGACTGGCAAAGGCCCCGAGACGAGCCCCGAAGAGCCTTTGTTGCGGCTTACATACTTGCGGGTGTCCATGTGCGTGTGAGTGGTCAAGCCTGGGGGGCCTTTAATCGCACATAAGCCGCCGTGTGTCAACGCTGCCTGCGCATCCTTTTGACTACAAGATTCCCCATGTGAGCGTCTTTAAGACACCCAATGAAATCTGGAAGCCGCTGTCGAAAAATTCTCCCTAATCAAAAATGATTTGGGGCCCCTGTTTGCCAGGGGATGAGCCTGCGTTACCGTTACACATTTCAGCATTACTGTCGCTGGCAGGACGAATCGAAACGTTCCAGACAAATCACCTCCCCCACCGCAGACCCATCGAGCAGCCCAGTCAATGTCGTCAACAGCGTCTTTTACTTTAGCCGCCGCTCCTCCTGCTCCTCATACTTTGGGGGCCCTGGCAACTGTCTTGTCTTCTGTCCTGTCGACGTTGAAGTCTAAGGACCAGGGGCTGGGGGGCGTCTGTGCTCTACCCGCGGTTAGATGTTACGGAAAATTGCTTACGGTTTTTTGCCCCAAACTCACACACATCCCCAGCCATACGTAGACACACTCATATGCCCACACCCATGACTGGCTGCCGGGCTGGTTAGTTTGCTGTTGTCGGCATCGTCCTGAAGAAGAAGAAGGAGTAGCGGCAACCGACAGGTTAGACAGCCCAAGACCCTCATCTCGCTGCTCATCTGCTTCTCGTCCTTTTCGCTCCGCTCATCTATGGCTAGAAAATAGAAATAGAAGACAACAACAACAACAGCAAGGAGCACATTGGTAACCGTGGCAAGAACACCCAGTGGCAACATTGGGCATCCTTGGCGGGTCCCGAAGGCGCTGGTCGGGGGGAGCATGGGGGCGTCTAACAAACGCGACGATGCCATGTGCACATCCTGGCGAAATACATTATCATTTATTGGTTGGGGTAGGTGGTGGGGAGCCCGTCGTGGGGACCTGGCTGCGAAAGGATTCGAAAGGGATTTTCGCAGCATTCGGCGAATTTTGCATGTCGTCGGAGGCGGCGAAGGTGGTTAGCCGAATAAGAGAAGAAATCAGCATAAAATCATATAAATTATTGAGAATTTCAATTTTAATCATAACCGTTGATGGGCCGTGGGTGATGGCGGGGAAAAAAGCTCATTTGTTATCGATTAATCGATTCAAATGTTAAATATTTCAAGGGCGGGTGGACTGACAAATCTTTTGTGTGATCGGGGAAGGGAATGGAAAGGCGTTCTCCAGAAGAATTCTTTGATTAATAATCAAAATAAAGACTTCGATCTGTCTTGGAAAAAGATCTGGACTTCTATTTTCAGATGTTTGTAGTAAAGATCTTTTGAAGGGGATTCCCTGAACTCGAGTGCCAAAATAAATGCAATTAAGTTAGCTGCGCAGTTTAAATCAATTTTATTTTTTAGGGATTTTTTTATGATATTTCCTAATATGAATTCATCAAGAATTTGAAAATCTATTGACAGTTTTATATAAAGAATTTGAACAGATTTATTCCGATCTCTTTAACTTACCCAAAATAATCAAAACTCAGTTCAGATCTTCCTCGATCGGTGAACTTAAAATAAATGCAATTAAGTTAGCTGTGCAGTTTAAATAAATTTAGCTTTGAATTTATCAAGAATTGAAGAATCATTTTAAAGTCTTTATAAAGGATATTAACAGATTAATTCCGATCTATAAAATCCACACAAATTTGCCAAAACTCAGTTCTTATTTAAGCTTTAAGCTTCCTCGATCGGTGAACTCAAATCCAAATTCTATGTAGAAATTCTATAAAAACCCTTATAACATCTAAATATATATCCCGATCGATTTATTTGCTTTATGAATTTGCTTTTGCTGAAGTTTACAGTTTCCATTGCCGAATTAATATGCTTGGAAGCCTAAATGCCGGAAAAACCGCAACAATTTTCTTGGAGTGCATAAAGTCGCTTCTTGGGGTTAGAAACCGCCTTGAGTAACCCCGCAACTTTACAGTCATCAGGTTATAGGGCCTCCAGCCCACGATCCACACCCCACACACACATGCAGACAGCCGCCCAGAAAACGTCTTTACGTACTGTCAAGCACAAAACACACAAACTAGCAGACATTCACCTCCCCATTCCCCAACAGCAGAGCATCTAAAGGCCCCAAAAAAAATAAGGCAGGCGGGGAAGAGAGGAAAGGCATTTCAGCTTCAGCCACAATCAAAGTTGCTGTTGCTGCTCAACCTCCTCCTCCTGCTGCTCGGCACACCTACAGAGCCTCCCACACACACGTGGTGGCCCGCCCACATCTAACTGAAAATCGTCTCCGCCTTTTGCACAACCGCTCCACTCACTCACATATAAGAAAATCTATGCTGATGCGGCAGGGCGGGGCAAGGAAGGCCGGGCGGCAGGCTCACTAAGGCGGTGCAAAAACAATGCCAAAAGTTTGCCCCCACACATCCTCATACATACGTAACAGAGGACTAGAACTTAGGCTTCTCACCTACCCTCCATGGATGTAGTCGTCGCCGTCGCCATGTTGCCAAGTCAAAGACTCTGGCCCCCCAAAATGTATGCTACACATTTGGCCAGGCAACGGAGAAGGCTCCCTTGCCAGTGGCCTACTCACACCCACACACACACGCACACAAACGAGACTGCCATCTTCGTTTTGGCTTAGAATTTTTGGTTAATTTTCTTCTAGTTTTGGGTTACGTTTTTGGGTTTTCCTACTTGATGGCTGGCGGCTTCCACACCCCCAAGCCCCCCCCACCTACACACACTCGCACACAGATCCCACCGACCTTTCACTCTGTGAAAGACGTTCGCTTAAAAGCCACCACACCCATCGTACCCCATCTCCAACCTTTTATCGCCCCGAGACCTTCCCCGGCCGCCCAGACTCATCAGCACATTTTGTATTTTAGTTTGTGTGGGCGGTGGCAGCGCCAGAGGAGGAGCCGACTATGTGTGTGTTTGTAGTGGTGTGTGTGTGTGCTTTTTAGTTGCCAGACATCTTAAAGGGGTGCCGGGTGCTGCTCACATGTGAAAGGACGAAGGCAGCAACAACGGCCACGGGGAGTCGACCAGAAGCAAACAGCATACAAATGAAAGGCACGTCATTTTGTAGCCAAGTCCTCGGCAGGGAGTGCGGAGCATTGGTCCTTTCCCTTCATTATTTTCCATTATGCTCAGGATGGCCGGCCGGCCGGCCAGTCGCTGGCTCCTGATGAGGCCCCAACAACAGCAGCAAACAATTTTTCTGCCTGCTCTTCTTGGGCGCGCTGGTCGGTGGGTGGAGGACTCATCAGTCGCCTTTTACTTTTATTACTTAGGACAAACCCTCAAGCCTCACGGCGTTCGAACTGCCCGGACCAACTGGCTGGCTTGCTCGGACTTGGCCTGAGTTTTTGGCTTAATGAAAATGAAGGCGCTGGCCGGGCAACCACCAAGTCCCCCGCCTCACCACAAGAGCGTAACGAAAGTCCGGCTAGCCCACGATTGATGTGAACATGAACACATTTGGGGGGCGCAGCCCCACAGACAGGCGCCCACTGTCGCTGGCAATAACCTTTCCCTTGCCCCGACTCCCCGACGTCGTTCTGACGTCTTTGCTGCGACAGGACCGGCCCACCCCTTGGAGCAACCACAAGGCAACGGCAACGACGACGACGACGACAACGACGGCCGGTCGGTCCCCTGTGCCCACTCTTCTTTTTCTTACTCCTGTGGCATCCCCCAACCCCAACCCCAGTGCCGGCTCGCAGCGAATGCTCAAAACGCCAACACAAAACGATTCATCTTCTCGTCCGCAACCCCAAAATCAGTCCCATCGGCAACGCCACCGCCACCATCGCTGCTTGGCTAAAACGACGCCCTTCCCTGTCCAGGGTCCTTCGTGCGCCCCTTGCCCCTGCTGCTTTGCACAACAGAAGATTCTTTCATTTGAGTTGAGCTGGGTCCTCGGCGCGCAGGATGCGGGACTTTTTCAGCTTTTTCCTTTCAATTTTTTTTTTACTTGGCCATCTTGTGCAGGATTTTGGTTGCCACCAACGTCTTGGCCAACAGCACAGGGGCCAGTTGGCCTGTCCTTCTCCTCGAGTCCCTCGACGGTTTTGGCTAACAGGGACGATCTTTTGCCAACCAAAAGGGAAAAAATGCTCTAAAAAAAAAGAGAGACCGTAAAAAAAGAAAAGGTTTCCGGTTGCTCCAAATGCTCGACTTCCTTCTGTCTGGCCAGTTAGCTGCTCTGGTTTGGGGTACGATGCGCTTGCCTGTGGGCTTGGTGGATTCCCCTTATCCCCCGCGTCGCCCCTCAACCGCTCGAACAACTCAAACACAAATTAGAGAAGTTCAACTTGGGGTGTGGGGTTTGCACAAGGCAGCAAGGAAAGTTTGGTCAGCGTATAATCCTTGGTGGGGGTGCAGATCCCACAGAAGAGCGAGTCTAAAAATGCGCTGGAAAAATATTGGACAACAGTTTCCCAGTTATTGAGGGGTGGGCGATTTTTCCTTTTGTTTCTTTTTGTCTTTGAGGGGATCTTCAAAGAGAAGCTAGAGAATCCTATGGGGATTTGTGGCAAGAAAGAGATTTTTGATGAAAGAGATTTGCTTTTACTTATAATCAAAAATGGATTTAGGGCTTCTAAGTTCCACTGATAAATCTTCAGAGAGATTTATTTCAATCTTTAAATTAAATTCTAGAGTTTTATTAAATTTTGGAGTCATTTTTACCTCTTTTGAGTCATCTGAAATTCGTTTAAAGATTTCCAATGATTCTAAGATTTAAATATGAAAGATTAGGAAATACATCAAAGTATTATTTAACTTTTACTTTTCAAATAAGAAGAAAGTCTTTTCGAGAGAACAGATGGATCAAAATAAAATCAAGAGCTCCCTTTTTAACTTTTGGTGTATGCAAAATTCCATATAAGCCTCCGATCTTTTTGAGAACTGTAACGCCTCACGAGACTTCATTAAGTTGCCTGTTGGCTTTTAAAAATAGTTTCGCTCTTTCCTTGCTGCTGTTCATTAGGAAGAGTCGCCGTTTTCATCGTGTGTTTTATTAGATTCAATTGCCTTAATGATCTAGACATCTAGACATACCCGCTTGGATGGGGTGGAGTCTCGCCTGCGCACCTGATGAGTCCTGGCAGCCTACCAACCAAATTAGCCATTGAGTGGCTACATTTCAAACGCCCCTCCGTCCAGAAGCTCTGGCCTTCCCTCTCTGTTAATGAAATGCGCCTTGGAAGTTTATTCGCTTGGGTCTCTTGGCCCAACTTTGGACCCACTTCCATTCGCTGGGCCTGCTATTAAATTACTCAAGCGTCATCGTCGCAGTCGCACTCGGGGTTGTGGGTGTGGGAAAAACTAGCGCCGCAATTTCTACGCCGTCGTCGTCTTGTACCCTTTCAACGCCAAGGTAAATTTGCCGGCGCCCCGTCGTCTGTCCATCCCTTTGCCGTTCGTTTGGCGCACCCTAAGCAAGTGGGCCACCCGCCGGTATGTACAGTCCACGGGCCACTCCAGTGATGGGGCACAAAAAAAAAAAAATGCCAAGAGTAGAAATGCCAGGGACCCGAGGAGTTCGCGGGGGCCTAGGGGCGTATCCTGCAGGGGCTTTTATTAGAACGTGCGCTTTATTCCACGGCCAAGACAAGAAGGCGGGGCTGGGGCAGGAGGCAGAGCTTCTCAGGGATTCCAATGAGAGTGAGCAGAGGAAACTGGCGCCTACAGTGGGCAAGGGGCAAGAAAATAAAGGAATCATATATTTTTTTGAAGGCCATCTGAATTTTTTTTGTCTCTCAACACTCTCAAGGAATTTCCATGTGTTGTAAATTAGAATTAATTATTAAAATAGAATTTTTAAAATATTATCAAAGTTCAGGAATTTTTGATTAGATTCGAATATTTTAAAATGTCTTTTGGGAAGTTTTGGTAAATATTTTGATCACCTTTTTAAAGGAGATAAATAAATCTATTATTATTATTTCTTTTAAAAAAATTTATCTTAATTTTTTTTAGTAAATCTCTTGGTAATTCCGAGAACTTTAAAATATCAGGGAATTTTGGTAATTATTTTTGATTTGATCACTTTTTGAAGGAGGAGGTTATTATTTCTTTTAAAGAAATTGATCTTTATATTTATACCCTGTACTGTAAGTACAAGGGTATAATGTGTTTGTGCAAAAGTATGTAACATAGAGAAGGAGACG
>JBAMCP010001349.1:0-14014 GCA_037075105.1 Lissocephala sabroskyi | reverse complement strand
AGAAATCGGACCTCCGGCGACTTAATGAAAGACAGGGAAGGAGTTAAGGAATCGTTTGCGGGCCTTGGGATTTCTGGAAATCGCTTAAATTGCTGACTTGGAAGAGGAAATATTGGGAGCTGCGGGTTTTTTCTATTTACTCAAACTTATTCTAGATTTTAGGCTTCATTTCAAGACAAACTGAATCCCAAGGAACTTCATAATAATCTTCAACTAAGAACTCCTCTGTAGCTTAGGTAAGTGACATAAGATTTGGTTTTTGTAGATTCGTCAATTCTCTTAAAATCTCAACTAAGGAAAACGCGAGGCTACGATGAAGAAATCGGATTGCTTTTAATATCTTGATATCATATCATTTTATGATTAATATGTGATCGTTCAAGATCAGTCGACGTCTTTTTAGTAGAACTTTGGGTTACCATACGAACTCAGAAACAACTGCGTCTCCCAGTCAATAAACTCTTCTCAAAACTGATCTGGAAAAATTATAGACAGCATATTCGGGACTTAATTTAAGATTATATAAAGATTATAGTTTTTTTAACGATTCCTATCTGTTTCCTATCGTCTTCATTTAAATCCTTATTATTTTAAAAACCAGCTGAATTTTCAAGAATTTTTATAATTTCCATTGAACGTCTTTCCGGAAATCCGATCTTATTTGAGGCAATAATCCCTTTTTTTTTTGATTCCTTAACTTGGTTTTCTACAAAGATTTTCTTCATTTTAATTCTTGTTATTATATATTTCTAGATTTTGTTTAATTTCTATAGAACATCTTTTCTGAATTCCGATCTCCACGGTGGTGATAGTGGCCACTGGAAATCCTGTTTGGAGGACCGTTAATTGGATTATTGACAGTTGGTTTCGTTTATTTTAGGGTTCCTGATTTCTGTAATTGAATTCCCAGGCCCGGGCAATTATCGCCGCCTGGTTAACCCATCGGAAAGATGCTGAGAAGATGCCAGTTGCCAACTTGTTACTTTCCCGAATGCAAAGGCTTCGATTGTCGCCAATTAACATCCCATGTTGCTTTAATTAGCCCCATAAAACAGCCAATGCCAATTTACAACTCGATCGGCCGCCGATCAGCCAACAAAAACACACTACCAACTCCAAAACCAAGTCGGTTATTAACATCGATTCGTCGGCAGTCACATTAATCAGCGCCAAATCGGAGTGCCTGCGTGAAACGGGTAGCTCCGCTCTCCGATTATGCAAAGTGAAGTTTCTTCCAGGTTGTTGTTGGCGTTGTTGTTTTGTCAATTCCATTCGATATGTGAAGGTCCCAATGCCGGGCGAGTCATTCATTATAAATCGAAGGGAACCGCCGCTGACACACGACAAGTCAGTAACTCGGCAACCGTCACATTTTCATGTTCCAAGGGGGAACTCGGGGGGTACCACGCTTTTGGATGATGTCAATCGAATGCCCTTTGTGCGCGATTCTAGGGCAAATATTATTATTATTATTTGCGGATAATTGAAGCACAAATATTGCCCCCCTCCCTTCGTTCATTGCTCATCGTTTGCACTTGGGGTCGCTGGGTGGGTTGGGGGGTTCTTGAGAGTGAAATATGACGCCAAATGCTTATCAAAGTCAAAGTCAACCGAAGTGCGCAGCACGTAGCCAGCCACTCACAGTTGGTCAGTTGTGAAATTCACCACAAAATGCCAAGTCGGGGGTTTTCGGGAAACCACTAAAAATCGCTCTCAAGCGTTGTTTGTGTGTCCTTGAGAAAATCTGGGCCGGCAACCACAGGAACCCAGAAACCGGCAAATTAGACATGCTCGAAAAAAAAAGGATACCGTCGGCAGCTGTTGGCCAGGCTGGCCCATAATTGACGCATTTCCAGCGTAATTGGTGGTGATTTTTGTCTGCCTAACCTCACATAAATTAACACCAGCCGGATGGCCGCCTAAGCCGCCCCAAAAAACCAAAAAAAAAAAACTCCACTCCACCAGCCAACCCACCGATTATCAGGCTTCCTTGGATTCGAAGCCTGCAATTTTGTGCGAGCGATTTATATGTTAATTTCGTCAGGAGCCGCCGGTTGGCCGGCCCGTTTTGTACCTCATTAGAGTCGGCGAAAGCGCGTTTACAAGTGTTAAATTGCCCAAATTGCCGGTTGTTAACAGGATCCTGGAAACACAAAAGTAAAAGTGTCGGCCAACTGGCAGCAGGCACAGGAGGCCTCCGCTGAGCCACCGCCTTTAATGTCAGTCCATTCAATTAGGTTTTGGAGGCAAAGCCTCAAGGTTCTGTTTGCCCAGGGTCGTCTCGTTGCCCCTCCTGTAGAACAGAGAAAAAAACTCCGCTTTGATTTATGCAGAAAATGCAAATGCCCATCAAATGCTAATTTCCAGTAACGTTGGCCGTGGCCAATGACCAACTCTGCCCACGAAAAGGGGGTGGAGGTGGCGGCGAGGCACCTCCGACATTGGCGACAGTTCGTCACAATTGCGTATCCAAATCAAGCCGACGCCGACGGACGGCGCATGCGCGCATGAGGGCAACTCCGGCCCCGCCCTCCGCACTGCCTGGCCGGCTGTGGTTCATTCATATGCAAATACATTGAACACGAACCAAATGAAATGCCAACACGCAGACCCGCTGCACAGCAAGGTAGCCAGAGAATCCCCACACTCTTTGGGGGAGGGTGGCGGTGGCCCTGGCCCGCTCACCAGGGCTGCACACGCTCGGAGCTGCGATCGCCCAGTTAAAGCATTTTGAGTGGGAGATCTTGAAAAAAGGGGAGATGATATTGGATAGGAGGTGGTGGTTCTTTGGGAGTCCTTCTGATCTTTATTTTGGGATGGTTTGAAAGCTGAAAAGTTAATCTTACAGATCTTCTTTAGATTGGAAACCAGCAACCCTATTCTTACTTTAAAGAGCGAATTCTGAGTTGGTTTCAGGCCTCAAAGTCTTTAACATTAAACCCACATAAATACGAAGTTTGAAGAGCAATCTGTTTTCAAGAAATTTGTAGAGCATCTAAGAAATATTGAGTTCTAAAATGGTTCTTTTAGCATTCCTAAGAATCTTTACTAATCCTAGAGTTCTCAAAGGGTTCTTCTAGGATTTTTAAGAATCTTAATTAACCCTTGAGACCTCGAAGGTTTTCTTTAGGGTTTTTGGGAGCTCCTCAATAATATCAACGCACATTGTGAGCTGTCGAATCTTTCAGCTCCCTAGATCGGATGATCTCTACTCTCTTTTTACAAGGAAATATAATAAAGAATATAAAAGAAACCAACATCATTCGCCAGTCTTCTCTTTTGCTTCGAATCCTCAACTCAAAGCTCTTAAAACTCTTCAGAGACTGAACGAAACCTTCCGCTGAATTCGGGCTATGCACCGACTTTTTAAACTGAAATATCGTAATCAAAAAACCTCAAAAACTGATAGTTAGACTTAAAAGGTCAGTTTGGTGTGCAGCCCTGGTGGGTAAGGTAAAAAACAAAAAACAGAAAAACAAAACATGCAAAACGCAAAAAGCATCGAATTGCAAATTCTCAGTGACGACTTCGAAGACGAAGACGGCGACTATGATGATCATGATGATGATGACGACGGTGACAACGATGATGGTGACAGCGGTGACAACAGAACCTGAATAAATCCCGACTACTCTTGGCCGCCAGTGGATCCGCCTTCTCCCCAAAGGCACAAAAGCGCGTGCCCCAAACTTCCGCTCCTTGCCTAACGCAATCAGCAACTGTGACGGTGATGGTGACGGTGACCGGTGACGATGATGGCACAGTGACTGCGCTTTGAAACTAATGCCAGTAAAACTGTCTACTCTGGCGACTGCCGCCGCCGGCTGACGGCTGGCAATTCCCGGAATCCCTTCTTGACTTCACTTGATTTGTTTGCCGGTGACAAACTCAAACTCTTTGCCCTGCTCGGTGCTTCCATTAGCATAACACCAGCCGCCCAGTGGCAGTGCCAGTGGCAGCCAGAGCAGCCGGGCCGACGGACCCACATTAATCACTTTTCGGTTAAAATTTTAAACAAACAGCGGACGGGGAAATAAAAAAGCCGCTCGAACTCTGACGCCAGTCGCCGGACAGACCATCTTGCCCTCGGTCCGTTCCGATCTCACAGTGGCTATCAAAATAGTTCTGTACACGCCCGAGCCCACCCAAATGGAGGATGACGACGGCACGAAATGCAAACTCCCTGTCCGGAGTCCCATGTCGCCTACGACTACTGTGTTTGCCCAACTGTCCAAGTGTCCGTGTATGCCTGTTCGGGTGCGTGATGATCACGCGCTAGCGACTGCCGCCGTGCCCCTTGTCCAAATGTTTGTGCACCTCCGCGGCATCCGAGGTAGCCAAAGTCGAAGAGTTTGACTCCGGCTAAGTCGGTGGGCCAGGATTTGTTCGGCTCTCCTGCTAATGTGCAGGCAAATAAGCGTGATGTGGCAATTGTCTGGGGATGGCTGGCTGAAGGGATCTTAAGTGAGCCTGGCTGCATATTCCCGGCATCATTAAGTCGGCCCAGCCGCACACAGACAAATCGAAGGGCTCTATTAGCTACCAGGCAAGCTGCGCTTGGGAATACTCTTTTTGATAAAGATGAGTTCCATGAACTAAAGGACTGCAATTAAAGGTTGGATTAGGTTTGAGTGGCTGGAGAGCTGAAATCGATCAAGGAAGCTACTGAAAGTTGAAGGCTTTACTTTGGCTAATATTTGGAGATCCGATAGGTTCTATAGGAATGTTAAAAATTTCTTGATAGATCTTATGGAGATATTATGGATTCTAAAGGAATGTTAATGATTTCTTGATAGACCTTTTTTACTGTTTGACTTTGTAGGAAGTAAATTTGAGCAGCTTTGGAGGAAACTAATCCCTGATCTTTATCTAATTCCTTTTTTATTTAGAGTGATTAATTTTAAATGAAAACGAGTTAAGTTTTAAAAGAGATATCTACAATTTAAAATAATTTCTGATCTTTAAATGGAAACCTGGGAATTCTAACTATTTCTTTTCATATTTGAGTGGAGAAAAAAAGACCGAAAAGTCTTTCATAAGAAATAGAATAGCGAGATCTTATTTATTAACAGAATTGAAAGAATCTGAATTAAAGTCTGAATCGCAGTTCTGAATTCTAAACCAACTTAAGATGATTCCTGGTTGTTCTATATTTCTGTCTTTATATTGAAAGATTCTCTAGAATTTAACCAAATAACCGAACTAGTCTAAAAAGAGCCTGAATCACAGCTCCGAATCCTAACCGATTTTAGATGATTTCTTGCTGTTCTATATTTCCGTCTTTAATGATTGAAAGTTAAAGATTTCGATTGGCTATCCTCATCTATTTACTAACTACTAAAAAGAAGGGCAATGTCGTAAGAAATCGGAAAGCGATATCTTATTTACTAACAGATTTGAAAGATTCTCTAGAATACAACTAATTAACTCAACAAGTCCAGGAATTGTCTGAATCACAGAGCCCATTCCCAACCGACTTTATATGGTTTATAGTTCTTCTATATTTCTATCTTTAATGACTGAGTATTACAAATTTCTGTTGCCTATTCTTGTCCAATTACTGACTCCCAAAAAAAGGGTATTTTGTCTTCTGCTTTAACCCTTTTCTGGGGTCCCTTTTTGATTTGATTTGTGGCATGGACCGACCCTGCCCTGCCCCATATTTGGTCACGTTTCACGAAGAACAGGCAAGAATACACGGCTCGTTTTGTTTTTGTGTGGATGTTCCAAGAAACTGACAAAAAGAGCCCAACCATTCCCCGGGCCGCTGACGTCAGAGGAAGAACCGATGGGGGCGGCGGGTCTGTCAGAATTTCTGGCTACGCCCGCATCCCATTGATGAGGAAAATTTGCGTACATTTCGGTGGTTTTGCTTTGCTCAATGAAACCACAAAACGGGTCGCTCCGCCGATCCTACGTCAAAGTTGAGAGCTGCCTTCTTCTGGGCCCTGCCGGCGGTGATGGCATTTCAGTCACATGAGCATGACAAACTCATTAAGGCGGCATTGAGAATTCGCGGGCGGAAATGCGCGTCAAACGGCCCCGACATCGCTGGGCGGTGGGTGGTGGGCGGTGGGGGAGGCCAAGCCGCGAGACGCGTGGCGGCAGCGAGACGTTGACATTTGGCAACAACAAAGACAACAACGAGACTGGCAGCCTCAATGAGGCTTATGCGCAAATTGCTGGCTCATCATTCAAAATTCCGCTAATTGCGTTCACGCACGAAATTCAGCCCGGTCGGCTGGCTGGCTGGCTGGGCAACCTTCGGGAAGGATTATCTCCTGCTTAACAGTGGCTAAGCGATCGTTTAAAAGCGTTTTCAGTGCGCCCCTCCGGGAACGTTCAACTGTCCGGCAGTCCAACTGTCCGACTGTGCAACAAGTTGCCCGGCAATTGGCAATTTTTCAAACCGACAAACGCTTAAAATGCGATCAACCCCAGCCGATAAAAACCCGCGCGACTCTCTCGGGTACTTAATCCCATCATTGTGATTGTTGTCGTTGTTGTTGTTGTTGTTGATGGTGGAGAGGCAGTGGCCGGTCAGCCGGGCACCTGTGTGTGCGTCTGGGCAGATGAATTGCGAGATAAACCAACGCAACCGACGGAGCCGCCGAGGCCTCAAGGTTGCCTGGCCGCTTCGTGGTCGTTGCCGTTCTCAGCCGGCGCAGATGCCCCAAGTCGCCGCCCCACACACGCGACAATGAATTTTCGCATATGTCACAGGTTGCCCCCTCCCCGACCCCCTGCCCGTCTTCGTTGACTGGAAGGAGGCTGATGGCGAGCAGCTGAAATCGGACAGTCGCCACAATCACTTTTCGCTTTTGTTGTTGCTGTTGGGAGTGCTGACGGTATGGATCTGGGGAAGGTGTGGAGCGGCGGAGGGGGGTGGGGGGTGAAGGAAGCTTTGCCGTTTCATTTATTCCATTTCCTTCATTTTTTGGGGGGATTGTCACCCTGCAGTGAATTCGCTGGACCCTGCCGACTGGCATTGGTGAGATTTCCAATTTTTAATGGCTCTGGGGAGATGATTTGTTTAGGTTTCCGAGAAGTATTATTTCCTATAGAATCCCCCACCTCATCTGGGAATTTTCAGTACTTAACGAGTTTTTAGGAATCCATAAAAAATAATTCATCCACAAAGCGAATTCTGAAGCCAAACAGAAGAATATTATGGGAATATAATATATAAGGAAAAATAAACAATAAATCGGCTTGCTTTAATTTCCTAAAATAATATTTTTATTACCTTAGTTTTCTTTGAATAAAATAAATAAGTTATTAAATAAAATAAATAATAAATAATCATTTTAATCTAAAGTTTCTTGATCTTATTTAGCAAATTAAAAAAAATAAATATAGATTTCAGTATTTTCTCTTATGCTTAGAAATGTTATATTCTCTATGGGTAAATATGTATAAGAAATTATTAAAAAATATTGATTAAATAATTTCTTTTTTGTTTGGATTAATTTGTTATGGGAAATTATAAGAAATTATAGGATATATCTTTAATCTTTATAGAACTGCCAACATGAAATATTATAATGCAGTTTTATTGCTGATAAAAAAATTATAATAAAAATTTTACAAAAATGTATAAAAAATATTTTATTAATAATTTATTTTTTGTTTTAGCTAAAATGTTATGAGATATTATAAGAAATTTTATGATATATCTTTAATCTTTATAGAACTCCAAACATATATAATAAAATACATTATAACTCAGTTTTATCGCTGATCTTGAAGGTTCCCTGAGAAGTTAAGAGGTGAAATTTCCTAGTCACTTTGATTGAATTAACCGGAGGAATCGACGGGCCTGGAGAGGGCGTTCCGAGGTCTGTAAAGTCGATGGGGAATGGGATCGGCTTGGTTGGGATCCGAACCGGTAGCCCGGCCGGCAACCTTGACGGCGGCACCCAAGCGGCCGGGCAATAAGCGGCGATCACAATAAATGCCAAGCATCGATGGGTTTTACAACATTTCGCCGAGATACCGACGACGGGGCAATTTTTATGTCTCTCTGCAGAGACAGACCGACCGACAGACAGACTTGAAGGTGGAATGGCAACGGCCCAAAGAGTCCGGCGCGGGATTCGACTGGCAACAGGTGGCGGGGCCCTTAACTACGCGTTTATGTCAATGGGGATGGGGGATCTGGCGAGGCTTCTTATAACTCTATAATCCCCGCCCCCTGCCGCCTTGGAGATCCTTAAGCATTTGGCAAATTGGACGCTGATTGCCCGGCCAGCGATTTGGGCTGCGGCCTCGTTTCGTTGTCCGTCTAATGAGGCTTAAATTTACCGCCAGCGGAAATGACACGGCCATTAAGCAGCGATTAAGGTGGACCGGACCCATCCTCTGCCTTAAGGACTCTCAGGTTTCGGCACTCAACTCCAGCGCTTGGCACGTGCGAGGGCCGCGCTTGCGCCGTTGGCCACAGGAAATGGCCGCCGGGCTTATTTATAGGACTGTGATGGAATCTAAGGCCCCCAGGTGGGGGCCCATTCCGTGGGGCAATTAGTAATGCTCTTAATTTTTATGGACCGAGGGAAATGCGAATTCGCAGGGAACGCGTGTGCGGCCGGCCAGCAAGAATGTGGGGAAAATATGGAAATTTATTTTTGGACCAGAAGGCGGCGAAAACGAAAATAAAAATACAAAAAAACCGTAAGTTCAAGCGTCATCGCCTCGGCGATTCGTGGCTGGCCATTGACGTCACCGGAGGGACAAACAGACGGACGGGACGGGCGGGCAGCCAAAAGAATTTTCAGCGATTTTCTTGAAAAAATATTTTTCGCATTCAACGGGGATCAACGGGCCTGAGGGAGGGGCAAGAGGCGCCCAGTTAATTCGGCCATCGTCATCACCTGTTTAGCCTCAGTTGGTAGTCCGTCCGTCTGTCCGTCGGTCCCTCGGTCCGCGTGACTCCCACGTCAGCGGGCAGACAGTCGAACTGATCCGTCGGTCGGTTGGTCGGTTGAATCGGTTAGTTTGGTGTGGGTGGCTCCTGGCAGCGCATTGGGTGGTTTGTGGGTTCGAGGGGGGCGGGGGTGGTTGCTGTATTTTTAGACATGAGACGAGCCGTTGAAGTATTTTGGTCATGAGTTCAAAAACAAAACGCGTCGGCCGCCGCCACCGCCGTTCGCAGTTTTCCAAAAACAACAACAACCGAAAAAACACTTGGCTAAAAATTAATTTATTGCTTACGTGAGGGGAGGAGGGTTGGGGAGAGGGGGGAGGGAGGGTGGTTTGCTGCCAGACGACCTTGTGAGGTGTTTTTCGACTTACCCGCCGCCGACGTCCTTCACCCTCAATAAAAATCGCAAAATTCTCATTCCCACCCACGAAATGCATTAAATTTCTGCATTTTTTCAAATTCTTTCGTGAAAATTCCACCCGCTCGGCCCCCTCCTCCTCGACCAGGGAAATGCGATTTTCTCAGGAGAGAAGAAAATTTGGAAAGGTGATTTTTTGAGATTTTTTGGGCCAAGGAATTCAAAGCTCAGTTTTTATTTTTGAGAAGGTTTAATTGATTTAGAATTTGCTATTCTCAGAACCCCTAAGACCTTCGGGATTTATAAAGAGAAAGGACTTTTTTGAGTGTGGGGAAAATATTAAGCAGGAAGTCAGAGAAAGTGGAAAGGAATTTTAAAATTTCGCTAAAGCATTTTGGGAAATTAAAAAGTAAAATAGATATTAAAAAGAATATAAAATCCTCAACTTGAAATACCAGAATATATCTATAGATCATAAATTCTTATATAATCTTATGCACAATTTAAAATATGAATTCCGGAAAGGATTACTTCGATTCCAAGACAAAAAGAAAAAGCGGCAAAAATTCTTCCACAAAGAAAAAATGTTTTTTATTTACAATTCCGGAACCGAAATAAAAAGGGTTTTTTATGGTAGCGTAAAAAATCCTTCCTCTTTCATTCACCCCCGGAAAAAATCAGTGTCCTTTTTGTTGGCACGCGCCGGCCTGCCCGCCGGGCAGCAATGATGAGGACTCGCCACCGTCGAGTGTCCTAATTTTTTGCAAACTGGATGAGAAGTTGTTTGTTGGCCGCTCAGGATCTTTTTTGTGTGAGAACAAAAAGAACAAAAACCTCCCCTGACCTCAGGCCCACAAAAAAGGACCAACAAGCCGCAGCCAGCGCGCTGCCCTGCAAATCCTGCTGAACACCGAAAAAAAAAACAATTGGGCCAAAAAATTAGATCAACTCGGGCGACGACGGTTTCTAGGGAATTTGGCAGGACAAAAAGATGAACTAGAAAACCGACAGAGGACGAATTTCCAGCGAATCGCAACGCAGGACCGCGAAGACAGCGGGGCGGCCAAAAAGCGCGACGGATGGCCTTGTTTTTTTCTCCGCTGATGTCCTTTTTTTGCCCGGAATTGTGTAATTGCCGGCAGGACACCCACACCCACGGCCGCCGCCGCGCGCTCTGAATGTCCTGAATTTTTTAACAGCCGCCATAAAATCCCAGCAGCCGCGCGTCAGCAGGCGGGCAAATCTAGTGCAGGATCCTTAAGGAAGGACCACTTTATGGCCATTGCATAACATTGCGAGCCGACCTCTGACCTTAAATCGCTGCCGTTAATGGCCTCCGATCTGCCAACACCTCGCGTGGTTACTTCCTCTATGTCCTTGTTAAGGACTCGCCGCACACTTGTCCGCTGGGGGGAGGGGAGCCTGGCAATTCAGGTAGCCCGGCCGGCGGTTGATCCTTCGACAATTATTTCCGGCGCAGTGCCGGCCACGCCCTCGCCTAGGCCAGTTGGGCGCTGGCGGCGGCTTCTTGGTGTCGGCAACCCGTGGAGCGGCCGCGGCGGCTCACACGTGTTGATCGGTTGGTTTTGTTTGTGGCACTTGGCACCGGCGGCTCCCTAACGGTGCTGGCAAAAGGACCTCCGCGTTCCTCGTCTGCGCTGCCTTTTTTAACGACCCAAACTCGCCCGGGCTGTCGGCATAAAAGTGACGATTAAAGCCGAAAAGGAGCCTCGAAAAAAGACCCAAAACACAAGCAAAAAGAAAAAGAACAAAACGTTGAAATAAAATTAATACCAAGGCAGCTCGACGGCAGTCGTAAAAAAACGCCGCCGTGATCCTCGGCCGCGGGCTCCTCAGATTGAGGCAGCAAGATTTAAAGGGGCGCGTGATCGCCATCAAAATGCTCGTGGAGGCAATTTAAATTGCAGAGCTGCCGTCGCCTGGCATCGCCAGGTAGGCAGCCCAGTCGACGGAGTCCCCTTCCCTTCCCCTACTCCTTCCTTTGGTGGAGTGACTCGCGTGCTGGAGGCTGAGGATTCTTGGCCTGGGCCTGGGCCTGGGCCGTCAAGGTTGGGGCCTGGGACCTGTTTACAGTTTACCCGTTGCATTTGATTGCTGGCATTTGTGCAACTTTGTGCTGCTAATTTATAGGCAGCCTTGCGCTAAGCGTAAATTTAGCAAACAAAACACAAAAATTCCTACCACCAGCAGATTTGAATTGCGCGCCAAGCGTATAAAACTCAAGAGTATAACAGTTCAGAGTTTGCCCCTTAAATTTAATTTCTGGCAACTTTGTGGTGCTTATTTAAAGGCAGTCTGGCGCTGTGGGTAAATGTAGTAACGAAACACACAAAAATAAACCACACAAAATTCCCAGCAACAGCGAATTTAAATTCCGCGCTGAATTAGTATAACAGTTAGGTTAGCTGCCTGACAAAAGCTGGCTGCCTAGCATTTAGCTTCCTGCCCATCTGGCAACCCTAATCCTTTAAATTTGAGACCCGCCAAATTTAACTTGAATTAAATTTGTAATTTTCTTTCATTATTTTTTTAAACTGAGGCCACATTTGTTGAATTTAATTTATTTGAAAAGTTAATTCTTGCTGGGCATTTCAGCCAACTGCTGGGCCGCCCGAGGCCGCGCCAATTTTTCTCACCTTTTTCACCAAAACGCATTTTGATTTTTATCAACGCAAACAAGCAATTTAATATAAATATGTGTTCGTAGGTGTGCCAGTGTGTGTGCGAGTGTGTGTGGGTTTAATTATAGTACTTGACACGAACCATCAGCTGCCGGGATCAGAGCTGTCCAAAGAAATCAGCGCCAATTGCCATCAAAACAAATATTTGCACATTTTCGCCCGAAGTGGCCAAAGCTCAGTCACGACCACAGGATCCCTGCCAGTTGTCCGTCCGTCTGTCTGCGCAAACGAGGTGCGAGTTGGCACACCTTTCGCAGACACCCTGCAGGCCCTTGGCGGCTCCATCTGCCGGCCTGTGTCAATTCCGGGAATGTCTCGTCGACCATAAAACGTTGAACTAAATTAGCGCTTATTGCATGTTTGTTTGCCAATCCCGATGGCTGGGCAACCGGAAAAGGATGCCCCCGCCAATTACACAAACCCACGGACCAGATGAGTTTTGTATTTTTATTGATCTTTCGAGCACCTGCAGAGTATTTACACATTTTGATTCCTTTCCAGGCTGCCGTGGTTCCAGCTCAGCTCAGCTATCGTCTGGGGGGTCCTGGCTATTTTGGGGCCGCTTTTCGGGCGTCCTTATCACAATTCGTTGACTCGGCTGCTTTCACACAGTTGGTGGGGTTTGTGGGTGTCCTGTTTAAGGGCGGGTCCTGCCAGCCTTTTAGGCCAACTCCTCGTCCGTTAGGCTCTTTAGGTTGTAGACATTTGTCACCGCATCCCAGCCGCAGTCGGCCAGCTGCTGCGGTCGATGGGGATTCCAGTCCAGGCCACAGACAAACTCCGTGTGCTGGTTGCTGATTTCCAAAGGCTCCTCGCCCAGCTCCAAGTTCCAAATCCTGCCAAGAACTCCGAATGAAAAGACTTTCCCGAAAGGGTCCTAAAGTCCCTCTTACCGCGTGGTGAAGTCGTAGTTGGCCGAGGCCAGCACCGCAGCCGAGTGCGGCGAGCAGGCCAAGCGCCGCACTGCGAATTCCCCCGAGTACAGCTCCAGGACAGGCGTCTTCATCTTCCTGAGGTCCCAGCCGTGGATGAGTCCATCCGAGCCGCCAGTCACCAGCACATTCCGGTCGAAGTGACTCCAGTCGCAGGCCAGCACCTCCCCCGCGTGGGCCGCCTCGATGCTCATCAGCGGCTTACCTGCAAAGTCAAGAGAATTCCATAAGTTCAAATATCCATCGGTACTCACGCTGGCGAACAGATTGGCTATCAAGGGCGAGAACCTCGCGCAGTAAATCAGATCGTTGTGGCCCACAAACGTGCTGATCGAGTGCTGGCGGTTGCAGTCCCACAGCTTCAGGGAGCAGTCCCAGCTGGCCGAGAGCAGAGTGTGGTAGTTCCACTTCTCGCCCCAGTCGAGGCTGTAGATTTCGTTCTTGTGTTCCTGGAGGCAGAGGAGCGGCTCCTTGGGGGTCTGCTGGGTGCTGGCCGCCTCGGCGTCCAGGCCCGACCAGATCTGCAGGGAGCCGTCGCCGGAGGCGGTGGCGGCAATGTCGGCGGCGTAGGGGCACCAGGCCACGTCGAAGAGGCCGTCGGACCACTCCAACCGGCAGAGCTCATCCAAACCGCCGGCACTGCCGCCACTGCCAGGGACCGCGGGGTCTGTGTGGTTTTGGGCCAGCAAAAAGAGCGAGCCACCGCCGGCCAGGCCGTACAATTGGCTGGAAATTCAAAAATCAGTTTGCGGTTTGGTTGGGAGGATTTCGGAGGACTCACCTGGTGGCCAAGAGCAGGTAGTTGGCCTCGAAGGGCGAGAACTGTAGGCTGTAGCCATGGCGGTCGGCGGTTGTGTGGCTCTGGGCTTGCATTTTGTTGGCTGTAATTAAAAAGAGAACCGAAATTTAATTTCCATTTCCTTGTCCGATTCCCGGTTGTTTGCTGGCCGGCCAATCGATATATCGATCGCGGATTTATAACACGTTGACTGAGTGCCTGTCCCCCGGGCAGTGGCTGCATTTCTGCGGCTTCCTTTTGACGCAGCCGAGCAAACTTTCCCCAAAGTCGAACCACCTGAACCGAGCGGGTTCCCCGGGAAGG
>JBAMCP010001348.1:0-23583 GCA_037075105.1 Lissocephala sabroskyi | reverse complement strand
CGATTGTATTGGGAGAGCTGCGGTGCCGGCTTGGCTATCCGCGTGGGCTCGGGCATTTTGATGGGGTTCTGGGTGGGCGGGCGGTTGCGGCCCTCCTCGCGCGCCTTGATGCCCTGGAGCAGGGCGAAGATGTTCTTGGCAAACATTTTGCCAGTGCTCTGGAGAACTGAAGTGCGCGTGCGCCATTGCCGCTCGCGGCTTATAATATCCTTGGTGGAGTCCACATCGAAGTCCAGAATGGCCCGCAGATCGGTGCCCATGGCGTCCTCGTTGTCGGTGCGCTTGATGGTGGTTCGTTTGTTGGCCAAGCGCTTGGCCTTGATGGCCGCGATCTTCTCCACCGACATGGTCTCCGAGAGCGACTTGATGTTGTCCATGTTGACGGCAGTTTCCTTCTGGTTGACATCCCAGCGGGCGGCCAGCTGCTCGCGCACCTTCTGCACTTGGGTCTCCTCGAAGCGGGCCTTCTTGGCCGCCACCTCCCCACTGACCGCATCTCCGTCCGCCGTGCGCTTGACCTGCGTGGGAATCTCCAGCGGAGCGCTCTTGTCGATGCTCGCGCAGGTGGTCGTCTCGCCATTGAGATAGGCCAATAGCTCCTTACGATCGGGACGATTTACTGCTGGTATATCCTCGGCCGCGCACTGCCGCACGTACACCGAATGCTGCAGCTTCACATTCTTCAGCAAATACAGTAGGCACTCGAGGGTGTAGTATTCACGTGGAGCGCCCTTTTTCCCGGAGCTGGGGGAGGAGGGGTGGGGTGATTACCGGCGTGGCGTTGGGATGGACGGCTTAACTTACCCATATTTGAGATAGTTGGTTTTCACGTTTTTAGGCCAGGAGAACTCACCAAATATTATTTGGTTATCCCGCTCAATTATCTCCTTTTTGTTTATGTTGTATTGGCGCAGAAGGCTAAGGGGGTCCGCCATTTTTGCGACGTATTTTCAGAACGCTCGGGCTGGGGATATTTTTGGGCTGAGGTTTTGATGCCGAACTGATCGAGGCAAGCCCGCGGTAGAAACTTTCAACTTAAAACTAAATGAATACACGTAGTAACTTTATTTACTTCACATTTATAATATTTTCCATTTTGCACATATGCGTCTCTTCTTCTTTCTGCATTCGCCTATCGATTTTAAATCGACTTCAGCGATACTTTGTCCGAATGGAAACCGAAATTACATGCAGCAATTGCGCGCGCTTTTTATATTTAAATAAATTCCTACAATTCACAGTTAAGCTCAAAAGAGCTAAAAATTATGTTCTACGCGTAGATGTGCTTGTTTTAGGGAATTTCTAATAAAAAAATAAAAATAAAAATAGGAAATACCTGATATAAATATTATAAATGCAATTTTCAGTGTGACCAGGCAGTCGGGGGATTTATTCGATTTAAATTCGAACAGGCTTGCTTACCCAGCACCACGAATAATTAAATTCCCAGGAGAACACTTATTTATCTGAATCTATTAAAACTTCACTATTTTCTCACTCAAATAAACTATTTCAAATCGTAGTTATATTTCCAAACAGAGCTGCCACCTATCTTTCGGTTGTTGTTTGACTGCCGGCCTGCTTTATCTTTTTTTATTTTTAAGAAATTCTTTCACTTCTTATTCCATCTGCTATTCTAGTTTAAAAATATCCATATAATTCTGTTACGTTGAATTTATTTAAATATCGTGTAATGTCCGCTGTTAAGTAACATTAAACGCGTCAGGGTTGCATTTCGATGGCGCGAGTGCAAGTGAAAGGGACAACAAATTAGCTCGTGTCTCGCTCGCGCTCGCGGTCGCTCTCAACTTACAACCGGCACGGAAATATAGTTTTAACATGAAAATACCAATAAATAAAGCAATTTTTTAGTGCCTTCCAGTGCAATGTAACAGTAGTGTGAGTGTATCATTTCATTTAGTTGCAGCCGAACACGAAATGGGACAACATGCCGGAAAAATCGGTAAGTCCACCTGCCTGCCACATGCATTCCCAGTATTCGCCGGGCCCCAAGCTCTACATTTTTAATTACCCCGAAATAAGTTAAGCATACGAATAAGCCATGAATACTCTTGGCAATTAATGTGGGAGTTTACAATTTGCCAAGTTGTATGGGAGTTTCCATTTTTTTCCCAATAAGGTTTCTGACCTCTTCCCCCGCCCCCTTCGCTGGCTTCGTTTTCATCAGCTGACTAGAGATGACATTTGACCCTGGCGATAGTTTTCAAAATTCATTCATCGTGAAATTCTATTTGTTTAGCATCAACTCGTTTGCTGTTTTCTTTTTTTATCGTAAAGTCCTTCAAACATGTCTAGCCGCGGCAAACGCACTGTCATCCTGTTCAAGCCAAAAACCCCTGGCGACGATCTCTACTCAAAGGCACTTCAGTTCCACAACTTCAATCCAATCACCGTTACCCCCGCCGAGTTCGCCTTCAAAAACCTCCCCCAACTCCGCGCCAAGCTCCTGGCCTCCCACAAGTACGGCGGCCTCATCTTCACCAGCCGCCGCTGCGTCGAAGCCGTCTCCCGGGCCCTCAACGTCACCCCCCTGCCCAGCGACTGGCGCCACATGAAAAACTACTCCCTGGGCAAGGTCACCCAAAGCACCGCCCACCATTTGCTCCACCAGCTCAGCACCATCGGCAAAACAGCCGAGAACCTAAACGGCCTCTGTGACCTCATCATCAAGACCTACGGAGGCGACCGGGAGCTGCCCCTGCTCCTGCCCTGCGGCTCCATGACCAGCAGCACTCTGCGCCTGCGCCTGGTGGCCCAGGGATTCCGCGTGGAGGCCTGCGAGGTCTACGAGAGCCAGTGCCACTCGAAGTTTGTGTCGACCATCAGCCGGGCGCTGCAGTCCAAGGACATTGAGTTCCTGGTGTTCTTCTCGCCGGCGGCGGTCAACAGCTTCGCCACCTACGCCAATTCCAATGGAGTTCTGCTGAAGAAGTGGAAGTTGATTGCCGTGGGCGGGAGCACGGTGAAGGCTTTCGAGGATCTGGGCTGGCCGATGCACCAGAAGCTGGAGCAGCCGTCCGTGGAGCAGTTGATCAGGATTCTGATTAGTTAGGGGACTCGATTCCCGGTGCCTATAAATTTTCAATGGAATATAATAATTTTTGACTTAGGAGAACAATCAGTGTCCTTAGTCCTTTCCCAGGCAGCTTAGGCCAGAGTCAAGGGGCGCGAGAATTGACGTAATGCGCCAGGATCTTCATACAGGTGCAAAGGACTGCATTGTCCTGCTTTTGATTGCCAGAGACCCTTTACGGCCGGAGGATAATAAATTATAGAGTTTACGGCCAGGCGAGAAGGATAATGGAAAACCCAATAAGTGAAAATGGCCGAAAAAACAACCACCAAGCAGGTAGTCCTGGCCCCGAAGGACACGGTCTGTTCGTGAGCGAGATTTCCCAACGCAGCATTCCCGTTTTTGGCCGGGTTTCTACCATTTGAATATACCCGGCATATGTCCTTCCAATTTGGCGGGCATTCCCTCCCTCCCTCGCTCCCTCTACGCGGAAGTGACGTTAGATTTCGATCACGGCTGCTCCCATGTGCCGGCCGTCAGGTACTCAATATCCTGCGATCCTGCGCCGCCTTCTGCTTGGGTTCCGATGTGCCGTCTGTTATTTCCCTTCACCCTCAAGTGGTTGCGCAATTCCTTCTCGGGATTAGTGTGGTTCCTTTCTGTTTGAACAGCAGGATCGCCACGGTTTGCATATGTCCTTCCCAGTCAAACAAACCCCCAGCTTACAGCCTGGAGGCAGCTGCTCCCCTCGCCCGATATCAGACCCTGTCCCAAAGGGATCTATCAAAGGTCTTTAAAGAGCCTCGAACTGCCGTTAGGTTTGTTATTTTTGGTGTCGCTTCTTATCTGCGTGACGGACGATCCAATTTATCGGGAATATTTCGGGGGCTCTTCTTTTTCGTTCTAATTTTATTTAATTTAGATTGGAAACAATTTAATTATGCATCAGAAATGGACGGGGGAACTTATCGCCTTATAAAAGTGATTAGAGGAATTTACCAAACCGTTGGAAGGTTTGTGGTGGGAGATTTTGAGGAACTTCTTATCAGGGTTTCCATAACTTCCGCGTTTGAGATCTTAAAATTCTAAGCAATCTAAAAAAAAGTTAAGGAAACTAAAGACAATTGAGAGAATCCAAAGATGAGAGAGATTTTTTATCTTTAAGCCTTTTTTAGGTTTCTTAATTCCTTGAATTTGGCATCTTTCGTTTTGTGAAAGACCCTCCAAATTTGAGGTTTACTAAGAAGTCTATGAGTCTCATAATATTCCTCAGGATATCTGACAGATATTGCCTGATATCTCAGTATTTTAAAGAATAAAAGAGCCCTAAATAATATCCTAAATTCAAACGATTTTAATCCTTATAAATAACATATAATTAAGGCTCCCTAAAGGACTCTAAAAGATTTTTGATTTTTTTCTGTAAGATTTTTGTCTCCTAACTCTAAAAAATCCTCACTAAACAAGCCAAGGATGCTGCATCAAGATCTCCTTACAGTTCGTAACTTAACAAAGTCCTCGCTTTGGTTTTGAATTATAAAAAGTCCTGGTGATTGGATTTTGAGGTTTTGCATCCGCTCGACTCGTGTCCTTTTTTCTATGCCAGTTTTCTGATCTTTTGCTAAGTGAAATTTGCCCAGCTCGACCGCAAATTATCCTGCGCTTTGGCATGCGGCCATCCTGCGGTTTGTGGGGCCAACTGCTGTCCTTTAAGGACAACAACAACAACCAACCGATAGCGTTCGTAATTGCTTTGGCAGACGATGTCCTGCAAGGCGGACAGCAGATGCAATTCGACGAAGATCCCCACACACAAATAGAGGAAGCAAAAGGAAGAGACCAAAAAAGGATCAGCAGAGGAAACGGCATTTAAATTTTTCGATATTAAAGTGGAAATGCATATTCATGTTCGTCCCTCCTGGCAGCATCCTGGCCGCGGCATACGCCGCTGCCTTCCGTCCGTCCAGCCCGCAAAAAAACCCAGCTGCTGCTCCTTTTGGTCCTTGCAAAAAAAGACGCCTACGTCAATGCAAAAACCAACCCCAGGACCTTCGTCCATCCATCTGTGGCTGCATTTGCCCGGCTTCGCTCCTCCCCCGCCCCCTCAAAGGGTTCGCTCCCACATTTCCGATCCTTTCCTCCTTGTTTGCCAATAATCCAGGTGTAAATTTACGAGCTCATCTCTTTCCTATTTTCGAATTTCCATTCACCCGCCAACACGTGGCTCTCCCCGGCGAAACGTGCGTCCCGACGTGCGCCAGTTGCCGATAAGGTTCCTCGAGATTCTTTGCAATGTTTGCCGAACTTAAGAGGGGGCGGGGGGACCCTCTTGGGGGTCCGCGTTCCAGCGAAACTTTCTTTTGATTGGCTGATAAAGTTGTTTATATTAAGCCAGGGGAATTTTGGATTTATTTTCCCCGAAAGATCTTTTTTCGTTGAGTTCTTAAGTTCGTTTCTGGGTTTTTCGAAATCCAGAGCTCTTTAAACTTCGAGGAATTCAATTGAGTCATTGATTTTCTTTGAATTCTAATCTAAAGGGGATTTACTTGAGTTTTGGATGTTCAGGATCGAATTTTTTAAAGAACAAAGCTCAGGGACGCCTGATTTGAACCCCAGAATGAAGGGTCTTTAGATATCTCTGATAAAATTGATCTTTAAACTTTAAAATATCCTCCATAAAATCCCAAAAGGTCCAAAAGATTTTGGGATCTCTTTTTTGGTTGATCTTATAAAGGTTTTTTAAATCCGATCTTTAAACTTAAATACCTCTGATAAAATTGATCTTTAAACTCTTCTCTCCTCTATGAAATCGTAAACTCTTGAAATTTCGATTAGATTTTAATTCCATCCATTTCATATCCACTTTCCATTCGATTCTTAAAGGTCCTTTCTGGGGAATTATGCATCCCCCTGGTAACTGTTATTTTAACTTGCAGAAAATTTCTCCCTCATTGCAATTCGTTCTT
The DNA here is from genome assembly GCA_037075105.1 of Lissocephala sabroskyi. Lineage (NCBI taxonomy): Eukaryota > Metazoa > Arthropoda > Insecta > Diptera > Drosophilidae > Lissocephala > Lissocephala sabroskyi. The sequence goes on along the minus strand of JBAMCP010001348.1, from coordinate 17,583 downwards.
CTCTTCTTTCGGTTGTTCTTTTCCTCTCCTTCGCCGCTTTTCTTTGTATCCTTTTCCAAAAATAAAAAGGAGCAGGGGAAACATCTGCTCGGGCGTCTGTAAGACTTTTCTATTTCTGGTCCTGTTTTCTTCAGTTGATCCCGAGCCGAGTTTTTGTTTCTTGACATTGCTGTTGGTGTCCTTTGTCCTGAAACCCCTGTGATGCCTGCTGGGAGAGTTGAGTTTCAGCATTTGGCATGGGCATTTTAATTGGTCTTGCAGGTTCTCCAGGGCCAGACTTTCCCGCAACTGCCGAAAAAAGTCTTAAAGGCCAAAGGGGGACCCTCAGTTCAGGCCAGTCGACTGGCCTAGAACAGCGACCAACAAGCCAACCAGTTGCCCAGCAACAACAACAACAACCACACCAACGCCGATCAAGGTACAATGAACGTTACTTAGCCAGCAGCAACCACCGCGGCGGCAGCAACAACGACAGCAGCGCCAGCAACAATTTTGATAGGGGAGGTTCAGCGAAACCTCGCACAAAAGAGAAGACCAAAAAGAAGACAACGAAAAAAAAACAACAAATTTTAATAAAGAAACAGCTGCAAGAACGGCCCGCCCTTGCCGCCTCCGTTGCCGTTGGTTTTCGCGTTGCCTGCTGCATTTTGTTGTTCAAACTCCTGCATCCCGTTTGCTTCGCTCTCTTTGCTCGCGCTCTCTCGAGGTGATTGTGACCTGCGCATTGCGCATGCGCCTCACCCGCTCGCGCAGAATGTACGCAGCGGCATTAAGGTGGCCCCAAAAAATAAGCAAAGTTAAAGTTTTGTGACTGAAGGCCTTGCTAACCAACGAAGCTCATTCATTATTTGATATATTTTTTAACCTAACTAATATTGTTTCTCCAAATAACTTTACTCTTCGCTCTCCGCTCTCCCCCTTTCTCTTGCCTGCCTGTGCGCCTTGGGCTCTCTTCCGATCTCTACCTGAGCCACCCTAATGAGCGCTCAGTCTGCGCGTTGTTCTTCTTCTTCGTTGTACGCTTTGGCCGCGGCCGGCAGCCCGGCTGCTCTGCTGTGACGTCGCTAGGGTTCAGTTATAAAATTCACTCCGAGGCGTTAGGTTCGTCGCGCGCAGAGTCTCCGTTTCGTCTCGTTTGTTGCACATCCGTTACATTTTCAAATTTGTTTGTGGTTTTTGCCATTGTCGGTCGAACGCCCAAAACCACTAAAATTCACCAAAATGTATTAAATAAAAATCGAAGAACTTTAAAATTAAATAAAATTTATGCCAAAATTTGCGTAAATTTTTAAAAATCGTAAAACGTGCGAGGAAAAGTTGCCCAATAAATAATTTCTAATTTATACCAAAAATCAAATAAAATCCTCAACTAAAATGGGCCTTTCGGATATACCAGCGAATTACATGAACCAAGGAAATCACCACCACCTCTCCGTGTCCTCGGTGGCGGCCGCTGCAGCTGCCCACCATGTCCTGGTCATGGAGAGCAGTGAACTGATGATGAGTCCCAAGGACAAATTATCCAGCAAAAAGAAAATGCATCTGCTCAAAAAGATCAAGAAGCGTTTCGGACTCGGTTAGTACAAAAAAATACCCTAAAAATACCAAAACCGTGCGAAAATGGCCCCCCACTCGAGTTGCCTCAGATCCATTTAATTACAAGAACAGCGGCCGCATAATCGCTTGGAATTAATTCCTCATTTTAAATATTTCCCACATAATATTAACATATGTAAGGCGGCGTCCGGCGAGCCCCCCACCCCCGCCCCTGGGTCGATCGCTTGTTTGTTCCGTCATTTTCATTCAATTTGCTTTGCGGCCGTTCTAGTTGCCGTTGCTTTTTGATAATTAAAACCAACGTCAAGATAAATAAATAATTATGTGCGTGTGGGGAAACGCTGGCGTTGGGTTTTTTTTTGTTTGCCTACAAAAGCGTTTTTTTGCGCAAAAATAAAAGTTTCTCGAGTTCAGGCGCACGCCCCAAAGACCCTCACAGATCGGCTTCCCCCTGCCAGGGTTGCTCTTTTTTCGCCAGCCCCTCCCCGGGCTATGACGCATAGGCCAGCGCTTCAGTCTACGCGAAGCGCCGTTGGCCCCGTAGCGGCTGAGCCAAAGCAAAGGCAGAAGGCAGAAGACAAAACAAAAAACTCACGCACACCAACAACCTCGCATTGTACACGTCTCGTGTGTGTGTGTGGGGAAGAGAAACGATCAACGAAGCCGAAGTCAAGCCAAAGCTAAGCGACGGCTAAGCTATGCCGGGGTGGGGGGAAGAAGAAGCAGGGAAAAAACGAAGTACAGAAGACAGAAAGAGACAGTGGACTTGAAGTTAGCCGCGGCTGGCTTTGTTGTTGTTGTTGGCGCGTATCGACAATCAATGAAATTACAGCCTCCTCGTCATCGCCATCTCGTCGTTGTTATCGTTTTTTTTTCGCTCAAATCAGCTGCTTTGACTTTTTGTTTTTTACCTGCGTGCCTGCATTTCATGTTTGTGTTTTCTTTCTATTGTCGTCGTGTACTGTCGGCTTCGATTGGTTCGTCTTGGTATGCGCGCCAGCAATCGGTCTATCGGCCGGCGGCAAGCTTCTCACGGTTTACTTTTCGACTTTGCGGGCTGTGAAGTCAACCGGCTCAAATTTCCTTAAAGGAAACGCACTGTGATTTCTACATAATATCGAATTTCGGATTCCCTTGATCGAGCGCTTTTCTGACTTCCTTTTCTGTACTTAGTTTCCCATCCCAAATTTACGACTTGGCCACTCCTCTTCAAAACTTTATCTCTTTATCGCTCCCCCCGATAAGGCGACTTGACACCTTTCCTCCCCCGTAAATGAACTCATTTCGATGCGTCATTGGCAGTTTGGAGTCTTTTTTGAAATCTCTCTAAAGGTCTGCGTAATCTTTGGGGTTCTTTTTCGCAGCGATAACAACGTGCAAATCGATTGATTGATCGACGCCATAAAATCGGCAAGGGGAATTTTATTCCCCCGCGATTGTAGAACTAGGTCGCCAAAAAAAACTCCTAATACGTCTATTGTTTGGGGTTTTATTTTAATATGCAAATTCCGACAAGCCTTTTGGCGTTGCTCGTTAACACTTTCCATAAATTTGGCCAAAAGAATCGATTTTCATATTTGAATTTTGAATTTCGGCGAACAACAAACAAACCCCAAAAACGCTTACCCAGCAGCTGTTCCGAAAAAACAGCCCGTAGGTGGGACTAGACAAGCCGGCCGGCCGTCTGTCCGTCCGGTGATTTACGCAGACCGGCCAACTCGGGCCGATAGCCGCCCGCCAAGCGTGGCTAACCCGGCCGAGTTTAATTATAGGCCATTTTCGAGGCCTGTACTGAGGCAGCTGCTGGCGTTTTACCTGTTGGCCGCCAGGCGGGCCTACCTGCATTTTTGGGTCGGCATTTCGTTGCTGCTTGCAACACCCCACGGGTGTCCCAGGGTTTCTCGGGGCTTTATCTTTGGCCAGGCAACTGATAAAGCGACAAAAAGCGGGTGGAAAGAACAGTTAGATAGGTAATATCCCCTGTGATTTGCTGGTCCCTCACCCGCCCGTCAAGTACAGTTGCCGATTTATCGATAACTGAAGCACTGGCAACGCCACTTGAAATGCTCGATTGTTATAATGTAATAATGATGTGAGCCGTCGGCTTTGTCCACTTCTTCTTTTCCTTATAAGGGATTTGATGTTGTCTATGATTCCACTCGGGCGGAGCGTTGGGTGCCCTCAACGCTTGAGTGATTTAATTACATGAAAACGACGACGAAGAAGAGGAAGCCGCGGCCTCCGTTGTGCAGTCAAGTGCGCAGGCGCCCCTCCGCAGCCGATCAACGCTCCGCTACACAAAGTGGAGAGAGGAAAAAAAAAGAAGCCCCACCGCAAAACAAACGGAAGAATGAAGTTTTTGTTTTTCTTCATCGACCGACGGACCAACCGACGGACCGATACCTCTGCCTGTGACTGATGCTATTTTGAAAAAAATCGCTTCTTGGGGTCGCATGCTCGGCTGGGCATATGAAAATCAAGTCAGCCAGGCAGGCAACTCTTTTTTTGGAATTTTCACCCCACCCGCTGTTCAAATAAACACGGAGCTATTTTTATGGAGGGGCTTCCTCGCCCGTCTGGGCCGTAAATAACCCGCCGCCGCCCACCCCACACAGTCGGGGTTGTCTTCGTTGGAAAATTCATGACAAATCACTGGACGCGGGGAGGGAAGGGTCATTGACCGGCCGCTGCAATCGCTGCGCTTCTGCGGCTTCCTATCGAATTTCGCATAATCGGTTGGTCTATCGATTGGCCAACGTTCTTTTGTTGACCCCGAGGGTCTTTCACTGACCAGCGGCCGTGGTTGCTGCTGCAATTGTGCAATTATTTTTATTATACTCATGCACCAGCCCCGCCCCCTCCGCCCTTTGTTATCGTCGCTGCGGCGAGCGGCTATCGGGTGTGTGGTTGCGGTTTCCGCTGTTGCCAGCCTGCAACGGAAGTGGTTTTGCATAAATTAAACGCGCAACAAGTTGCACTCACACACAGAAAACATCCTAAACTGTTGCATTTACCAGATTCACCTGCCTGGAGGGAGGGAGGGGGGAGAAACGAGGTCACGTGTCGCTTTAGCGGCGGCGGCGCGCGTTTGTTGTGAGTGGCGTGTGGCAACAATTAAAACAGACGGCCGGCCACCGGAAATGGAACCGCGTCTGTGACTCGAGCCCACGCCCCGTCGGATCGCTTACAAATTGACCCGCCGCCGGCCCACGTCCTCCCCAACAAACGAGCCATCAAATGGGCGGCCCACGCCCCCTCACGCACGCGCATATTCAAATTCTCCTGGTCAATAAAATTAGCGTGTCCATTGATCGATCGACGGGGCGTGGGTCGTCGCCGTGGGCCGCTCGGCTGTGTGGGTTCCAACTTTCCTTGGCCGGCTCGTAAATTGTTTCTCACACTCATAAAACCCCAAAAAAAACCCCACTCGGAATTCTTGTTAACTACGTGCAAATATCTCACAGTCCTCGGCTAATCAACGTTAATTCATTTCTCACACTCCGTCCATAATGAAGGCGTCAAACACTCGCCAGCAATTCGAGGGGCCTTCCCCTCTGACCTATTGGCATTTTCGGCAATTCAGTGAAAGGCCTTCAATCGAATTTGAATTCTTTTTGGCAATCACGCACGAATGGAATGATCTCGGGGGTTTTTGCACCTCCGCTGCTGATTTATTTTTCTCTTATTTGCGTTCCCAACTCACGCACGAAGGCATTGTGCTTTCAATTTACTTAAACGACTCTTACAGGATCTATTCTTCTCTCTGTTCTCTATTCCTACCCTCCCTCGTCCTCTGCTGTGGTTTCTTTCCTCCTTTTGTGCGTCTTGGACTTATTTGACTTACACGACTCACGCACGATCAGCTAGAATTCGTGTTCTCTCTCTTTCCGTTCCCTTTCCTCTCTCCCCCTTTACTATGACTTCTTTCCTCTCTCTCTCTCTCTCCTTCTATTTCTTCTCTTACTCGTCCTCCTACTTTCTTATTTATGTTTTTGCCTGCCCAATTCACGCACAAGGGCGTTGAGTCACGCACGACTGCGCAGCTGTTAAGACAAAAACGTATTTATTTTCTCTTTTCTCTCAACCTCTTCGGTTGCTTCTTTTCTTCTACGAATTGGGCTCTAGCGAGCCAAACTCATGCACGAAGGCAACGTCTCAAGACTCACGCACGACTGCCGTTACTTCACTTCAAGCACAACAATTCGTCCTTCATTTCAACCTTCTCCATTTCTCCTTCTTTTATTTCTGTTTTTGGGAAGCTTACTCACTTACGTCATTTGGCTTCTCTAAGACGACTCACGCACGACTGCGCAGAGCCCCGAAGGAACCGACTCACGATTCTCACACGACTGTTGGAATTTCTTAGGGGATCTCTCCCCTTTATTCCTCCACTTCCTTCTATGATTTCTGCCTTTGGTTGGTCAACTCACGCACGTCATTTTGCTTACACGACTTATGCACGACGGTCGTAATCTTTTTAGGGGAACTTCCGTTTTTTTCTCCTTCTTCTCCAAACTCTTCCACTGTTGCTTCTTTTCTTCTAAGGTTTCTTCATTTATCTTCCCTTGCACGACTCACGCACGACAGCCGCTATTTCTTAGGGCATCTCTCTTCTCACTTCCTCCTTTGATTTCTTTGGCTGGCCAACTCACGCACGAATGCTGTGAAATCTGAGCTGTCCACGCGGCCAGAGACTGCCCCGTTTGGGGGCCTGGGAAAACCGCCGTCAAGTTCAGTGGAAAGTTCAATCTTTTGGGTCAGCGCCGAGAAGAAGCCACCGTCGTTGCTTTTGGTGCAGCAGAAACTGCAGCATCTTGAAATTGGCGAGCCGAGCGACAGGCAAATTTTCCGCTCGGTCGAGGAAAAACCAGATTTACCGTTGGCGATGCGCGGCGGCGGCGGACGCGATCATTTCCCACGCTTGCCCAGAAATCAAAATACGAAATTCCCACGGCTCCAAGGCTCGCCCGGGCCCAGGCTGCCTCCCACCGTCGCTTTTTTTTCGGCCACAACACCAAAATTGAGAAACCTGTAACGAGGTAATTGCCAGTCGAAGATGCCGCGTCGTGTGGCAGTGGCAGGCGGCAGCGGCAGCGGCAGCTGCTCGATGTGAAAATCATGCAGGTGTCATAAAAGCCGACGAGGCGATCGAAGCCTTCGTTTTGGCCGGGCTAATGAGCCCGCAACTCTGCAGCAATTCTATGATCAGCCAGGCCTAATTAATTGTGCAGTTGGCCGGGCTAATTGAAAGTATCGAAGCGTCGTCGTTGGCTGGAAAAAAAAACCTGGAATTATTTCATTCCGCACGCTTTGTAATTCCGCAGACAGTCGGCGACACAACATCCTGCGGTCGACGTGATTTCCTACTTCCTCAATCGCCGCGCCGACTGCCCGCCCAGTCCATAAATATGGAAGAGATCTTCAAGTTGGTAGAACTTCCTGCCGGAAGCAGACTCTCCCAAGTCAGCGACCGGGGATCCTGTCTTTATCTCTGCCTCGTATAGAATTTCCAACGTCCATCAACCCCAAGAACTTCGTCTCGAGTGCTTCGTCGTCGTCTGGCAAACCAAACATCTGTCGTTTTTTTTTGAGCCCTTAACAACCCCCGAGCGATCAGGAACCCACCCTGCCGGTCGTCCTGGCCTCACTTAAGGGTTGTCGGAGGTTTTACCTGCCAGCTCTCCAGCTGCCTGTTCGCAGCTGCCGCCGACAGCAGACAGACGCCCCGACCGACCGGCCTGGCTTGCCACGCGCCGCATATCAACGCGACGTGTGGCGTCGGCTGTCCTGCGGCTGTTGATCGGCAACTGTTGGCATGCTTGGCATGCAGCCCGAGGCTCCGCCCCTTGGCCAGTCACCTGAAGCAGCTGCCGGGACTAAGGAGAGATCTCGCTCAGGTTACACAGAAGCCAAGCAAAACTCTCGGGGAACCCTTCCGAAATTCAGGCCATCCATTTGTTAGATTCCTTTTCTTTGGATTTTATATTAATTTTGGTTTCTTCCTTTTAGTTCGCCGCTCGCCCTCCACCTGCCCGGGACCGAATAACCTGCCGCCGCTGCAGTTCCACACGGTGCACGGCGACAATATCCGTATTTCCCGAGATGGAACCCTGGCGCGCCGTTTTGAGAGCTTCTGCCGGGCCATAACCTTCTCGGCCCGCCCGGTGCGCATCAACGAAAGGATCTGCGTGAAGTTCGCCGAAATCTCCAACAACTGGAACGGCGGCATACGCTTCGGTTTCACCAACAACGACCCCGTGACCCTGGAGGGCTCGCTGCCCAAATATGCCTGCCCGGACCTCACCAACCGGCCGGGCTTCTGGGCCAAGGCCCTGCACGAGCAGTACTGCGAGAAGGACAACATCCTTTACTACTACGTCAACTCGGCCGGGGATGTGGTCTACGGCATCAACAACGAGGAGAAGGGCGTCATTCTCTCCGGCATAGACACGCGCGGGCTGCTCTGGACGGTCATTGACATCTACGGCAACTGCACGGCCATTGAGTTCCTGGACGCCAGGATCTATATGTACCAGCAGCAGCAGCAGGCCGCTGCCATTGTCAATGGCCTCACGGCCGTGCAACTGCAGCAGCAGCAGCAACAGCAGCTGGCCGTCCAGCATTTGAGTGCCCATCATCCGCACCAGCAATCGCGACGCTCACTGCCCGGCGTGGAGCACGAACTGGACCGCCACTTGATGCCCTCGATGCAGTCGCTGAACATCACCGGCGCGGGCGCCGTGGATCACGATTTGGCAAATGGACTGCCGCCGCTGCGGTACAACGGCAACGGGCGTCTGATTCCCGTGCCCTTCCACATCACCAAGGGCAGGAATGTGAGGCTGTCGCCCGATCGGTTCGTGGCCTCGCGCACTGAGTCCGACTTTTGCCAGGGCTACGTCTTCACCGCGCGGCCCATACGCATTGGCGAGAAGTTGATCGTCCAGGTGCTGAAGACCGAGCAAATGTATGTGGGGGCCTTGGCCTTGGGGCTGACCTCGTGCAATCCGGCCGCTTTGCAGCCGAACGACCTGCCCAATGACTCGGACTTTCTGCTGGACCGCCCAGAGTACTGGGTGGTCAGCAAGGACATAGCAGCGGCCCCGCAGCGCGGCGATGAAATCGCCTTCTTCGTGGCCCCCAACGGCGAGGTCTCCATCAGCAAGAACAACGGCCCCGCCGTGGTAGTCATGCATGTCGACCAATCCCTCCAGCTCTGGGCCTTCCTCGATGTCTACGGCTCCACCCAGTCGGTGCGCATGTTCCGCCAGCAACTGCCCAATATGGTGGCCTATCCCTCGCAGCCGCAGATCTCAGCTGCGGCCTCCACGGCCACGGTCAACACTTTGGCCTCCAGCTCGCGGCTGGTGGGCGTTTCGGAGTCCATGAACAGCCTGAATGCGGCCAAGTTGATGCATCCCTCCAGCAGCAGCTCCTGTGCAGCAAGTGCCGCGCCTGCTGCCCCCACGGCCACCAGCCGCATGATCAGCATGCCCTCCAACGGCGACATCCTGCAGATCCAGCCGAACGGCGGCGGCACAGTGCTGGTGGTGAATCTGCCGCCGGCCAACAGCTCCCACGACCTCAACGGAGCCTTGGCCGCAGCCACGGCCAGCCAAACACGCCTCAGCAATGGCGGGCCCTCCACCACAGTGGCGGCCAGTGGAGTCCTGGCCGGAGCCTGCTCCAGCGGCACTTTAATCTCGGCCGCCAGCAGCCAGTACATTGAGGTGAGTGGAGGAAAATCCTTGAAAAAACGGATTACTTATTTCGGTTTCAATTGCAGCAATCGATGGCCAATGGCTCGAAGTGGAAGGACACGCTGAGCGACCAGCACAGCAGCGACAGCAGCGCCGAGTGCACCATCTGCTATGAGAACCCCATTGACTCGGTGCTTTATATGTGCGGCCACATGTGCATGTGCTACGACTGCGCCATCGAGCAGTGGCGCGGGGTGGGCGGCGGGCAGTGCCCGCTGTGCCGCGCGGTCATTCGGGATGTCATACGCACCTACACCACGTAGAGAGGAGGGGGCGGGGTGTTTGGATCCTAGAGACTTTGAACTCGCAATCAAATCAATCCTAGAGGGGCGGAGGATTTTTTGGGGGGGAGGATATTTAATTTGTTTTATGTGATTTAATGCTTAAGAATCGCGATTTCTTGAATTTTTTTGAACAACCGCTTTGTCCGTGTGAAGTCCTTTTTCGTGCTTGTTATTTAACCAAAGTATTTGTATTTTTTTCTAAGCATCGCGCCGCCGTCGCTCGGTTGCTGCAAACGCGGGAATTCATTGACTTTTGCAATTGTAATTTTTAGTTTCGGCTTGAAATCGATTTGGTGCTAAATTTATCTGTTTTTTTTTTAAATGAATTGCCAGGAATTCCGCATTTGCAGCAATTTCGCTTCACTAATTTAAGCCTCACACAAAATGGGAATTAATTTAAGTCCAAAACTCACCAACTACGCAGGAAGTCGTCTTCTGCACCGCCAAAGTTCACAAATCACTGAGCACAAATATTTCAACTCACCTAATCGAGCACTCAAATCCGATTTAGTTCTTAAGTACTTAAGTTAATTTCTAGTCAACGAATTAATATCGAGACACAATTTACTTTATACAATGCACGCCAAGCAGACTCGTTGCATTTTCAATTTTAACCGGAAAACAAAAGAAAAGCTGAGCCAATTTTTAACCCATAAAAAAATAGATATTTAAAAAAAAAAAAGACGTTTAAAGAACAAAAGACTTTTATATGTTGAGCCAGCCGCGAGAAAATAAAAATATTTTAATAATAAAATTATTACACACACTCACACACCCACACACACACACACCACAATTCTTAATCGATACGCATGCAGTTAGAGAATTGCCAATAATTAAAAGTTAAAAGGAAATGCAGAAATTTAAAACGAATAAGAAAAACACACAGAACTTTACCTAAGATTGTATTAAAAAAGAAAATAAAAAAGTACCGACAATGTTATTAGCAGAGAACAAATGGAGAATTAAGAAATGCGAATGGAACGCAATTTTACTATTTTTGTTAAATCAAAGATTGAAAAAAATGAATATGTTATTGCCACTACTGATAAATGAGTAATTTTAGTTTTTCTAGTATTACAATAAACATAAGAAAAACGCAATGCTGTAATACCATTAAACACGAAAGGAAATAATATCATATTGCATTTTTATTCCTTAATCCCACTTATAAAAAGACTTATATAGGATTCCTAAAGGATTTCAAGAGAAAGGAGAATTAAGCTTCTAAGACTAAAAAGAGCCTATTTAGATTCCTAACTGAAAAGGTACAAAGGATCCTTGAGACTCCCACCGCATGAATTCCTTACACATAAGAGAGAAATTCCCCAGATCTGCCCAACTGTCTATCCGTAACTCTGAGATAACAAAGTCTACAGCAGCAAGATTTTTAAATTACGGTTCTATAATTAATTCAGGCCATAGGATGTGCTGGTTTTTGGTAATCCTTGAAGGAATTTAAAGATTCCGAGATTTTGACTCTTTCAAGTCGACTCAGAATTATACAAACAAACAGCGTCTTGAGGCGGAGTTTTTTCAACCTCAGAGAAAAATACGTTAAATAATATTATATTTGACTTTCTTATAAATCTTTTAACGCCTTAGTTGCCTATAAATTTCTATATTTCTTTTTAAAAATGAATATAATTAAAATTTCAAACTTCCAGCCGCTGTAACGTCTTTAACATAGATAAAAAGAGTGTGACCGTATATTTTTAGTATGCCAACCGATAAATCGTGTATGCATCAATGTTAAGCCAACCGATAAGTCAATAGTGCCTATCGATTGATATTCCAACTACACACGAACAGCGAGAATTCGTGGAAAGAAAATTATTGAATTTCTTGTATTTAAACGCGTAGAAAGCAGTGAAAATAAGTGCAAATGTCTGACCAAATACTAAATTAACCGTTCAAGTGTAAGTTCGGTAATAAAACCACAGCTAAAATTGGATAAAACAAAATTCTTGCCTGCGAGTCCAAGGCACAAGTGTACACACACCTACACATACACAGCCACATAGCGCACAACTCACAGCGGGACACACAAATCACACTCACACACACACAACTTAGACAAAATACTCACCCTCCCTCACAACTTTTTCCAGCAGTGCAGCGCCAGCAGCAGCGCTCAACCGACCCAAATAAAACGAAAATACGCAGCAAAGCAAGCGAGTGAAAACCATAAAAAGCGAAGAGCAAAGAGAAGAACAAAAAAAAACCCACAACTTGAAAAAAACCCATTAAGTATTCCGATCATGGACGAGGCCAACATGCAGGACAAAGAGCGCTTCGCCAGCCGCGAGAACCACTGCGAGATCGAGCGCCGCCGCCGCAACAAAATGACCGCCTACATCACCGAACTCTCCGACATGGTCCCCACCTGCAGCGCCCTGGCCCGCAAGCCCGACAAGCTCACCATCCTCCGAATGGCCGTGGCCCACATGAAGCAGCTGCGTGGCACCGGCAACACCAGCAGCGACGGCACCTACAAGCCCTCCTTCCTCACAGACCAGGAGCTCAAGCACTTGATCCTCGAGGCAGCCGATGGCTTCTTGTTTGTGGTGTCCTGCGACACGGGCCGCATGATCTACGTCTCCGACTCGGTGACTCCGGTGCTCAACTACACCCAGAGCGATTGGTATGGCACCAGTTTATACGAGCACATCCACCCAGACGACCGCGAGAAGATCCGCGAGCAGCTCTCCACCCAGGAGTCCCAGAACGCGGGTCGCATCCTAGATCTCAAGTCGGGCACTGTGAAGAAGGAGGGCCACCAGTCCTCCATGCGGCTCAGCATGGGCGCCAGGCGCGGCTTCATCTGCCGCATGCGCATAGGCAACGTCAATCCCGACTCCATGGTCTCCGGCCATCTGAACCGCCTCAAGCAGCGCAACTCCTTGGGCCCCTCGCGCGATGGCACCAACTATGCTGTGGTCCACTGCACGGGCTACATAAAGAACTGGCCGCCCACTGATATGTTCCCCAATGTGCACATGGACCGCGACGTGGACGACATGGCCTCCCACTGCTGCCTGGTGGCCATCGGCCGGCTGCAGGTGACCTCGACGGCCGCCAACGACATGACTGGGAGCAACAATCAGAGCGAGTTCATCACTCGCCATGCCATGGACGGCAAGTTCACCTTCGTGGACCAGCGCGTGCTCAACATCCTGGGCTACTCACCCACCGAGCTGCTGGGCAAGATCTGCTACGACTTCTTCCACCCCGAGGACCAGAGCCACATGAAGGAGAGCTTCGACCAGGTGCTCAAGCAGAAGGGCCAAATGTTCAGCCTCCTTTACCGCGCCCGCGCCAAGACCGGCGAGTTCGTCTGGCTGCGCACCCAGGCCTATGCCTTCCTCAATCCCTACACCGATGAGGTCGAGTACATTGTGTGCACCAACAGCTCCGGCAAGACCCTGCACGCGCCGCACGAGGCCACCGCCACCCACACCCCCGACCAGCAGCAGCAGCAACAACAGCAGCAGCAGCAACAGGAGCACATCTACGTCCAGGCGCCGGGAGTGGACTACACTTTGCAGGCGCGTCGTGATGTGACCCCAGCCGGCAGCGCAGCTGGCGAGGGGATGTACCAGCCCCACATGCTGGCCGGGCCCCACATGCAGGCCCCCCAGCAGCAGCGCCCGGCCTCGGCCCAGAACACGCCCGTGGGCTATAACTACGATACGACGCACTCGCCGTACGGGGCCTCGGCCGGGGGAGGACCCTCGCCGCTGGCCAAGATCCCCAAGTCCGGGGCCTCGCCCACGCCGGTGGCCCCGAATGCCTGGGGCGCGGCCTTGCGGCAGCCCACGCAGCAGCAGCCGGTGACCGAGGGCTATCAGTACCAGCAGACGAGTCCGGCGCGGTCGCCCAGCGGGCCGACGTACACGCAGCTGAGCGCTGGGAATGGCAACCGGCAGCAGGCGACGGCTTACCAGGCCCAGCCGCCGCCGGGACCGCCGGCCCCGGGCATGTGGGAGTGGCAGAATGCGGGGTCGGCTCACCCCCCGCATTCGCATCTGCCGCATGGTCACCCAGGCGGGCCGGGGGGCGGGCAGCCGCAGGAGTTCTCGGATGTCCTGCAGATGCTGGACCACAGCGCGACCACCACCTTCGAGGATTTGAACATCAACATGTTCACGACGCCATTTGAATAAGTTGCAGAGTCGCAGATAATTCTCAGTTTTTTTTTATGGATGGAAAAAAAAGTGCAATCATTACGAAATTTTATCAGTTGAAGAATTTACAGGCAGAGAATATAAACAGCGCGAGTTTAGGTAAATAACGGTGGTCACGTACCGTTATACATAATCCCCGACCCACACTCTGCCAAGCAGTGCAAAAAAACAGAAGAAGAAGAAGAGTATTTACAATTTCTAGTATTTAAGTTACACAACACACACAAACGCACAGAAGCTCATTTAGTATTAACCAACACTGACATGCAAACATCGAATTATGAGCGGCACTCGCATTGACCCCGTTATATTTTTGTGTATTCGATTGCACTTTTTTTTGCTGCTCTTGGCATTTAAATCGGTTCAAGTGCAACAGCAACAACACTGGACAAAATACACACACACATACATACACATATTTAATTATATACATATTTATGTATTTGTGCTTTTAGGCATCGGCTCACTTTTTAGGAAATAGGAAATACACAGCTATCCACATATTTACTTAGAAATACAGTTAGTCGAATAAGCGCAGCGGTTTGTACGCCAATTTTGTATTGCTAAGCCTTTTTTATTAGTTTAAGTAACTTGAAGCGCTAAATAAAAATCTCCTCCTTACATTTAATCGTTGCTGCTGCCGCTGGCATTGCTGCTCTGCTGCCTGCGCTCCTTTTTGTACTCCCGGAAGCGGGGACGCTTGGGCGGTTCCTCGGTGGATGGCGAGCGGGAGCGCTTGGCGTTGGCCTCCTCCTCGCGCTGCTGGCGGAGCGTCTGCTTCGACTTGGACAGCCAGGCCATCAAGGGGCTGTCCTTGGCGGCCTCTTCAAAAGGCTTGTTGCAGGCCTCGCTCTTGTTCCGGGAGTTGTTCACCAGCTTGGGCACTCGGTGCCAGGTCAGGGCAGTGGCTGGGCGCAGGGCAGCCAAGGCCTGATCGTCGCTCACCCGCTTGAAGTCCAGCCAGTCCTGAAAAATGAAGCCCACCATTATAAAAGCTTAAATCGCTCGGCGCCCACTCACATTCATTTGCTGCTCGGTCTCGAGGATGGCCGGCATGCGGTAGTGCATCCAGGACATGATCTTGCTGGACTCGAAGGTGATAATACTGTAGCTGTACATTTTGTCGCCGCTGTCGTCCTGCCAGACGTCGAAGAGGCCGGCCATGCGCAGCAGCTTCACGTTGGCCGGCGTCCAGGTGGATTTGTCATGGATCTTCACGTCCTCGTCCTGGGGTATGTAGACCAGGTAGGCATCTCGGTCGGAGGGCTTTGCTGTCTTGGTGGTTTGCCACTCGTAGAAGCCTTCGCAGAGGACCACGCAGCGTTGGCCACGTTTGAAGGGACCGCGGTAGAGCTTCGAGTCCATGAGGTGCTCCAGCCGGCAGTTGTTGGTGGTCAGGCCGTGTTTTCTGTAGTCGCCTTTGTGCCAGAACGGGATCATGCCCCACATCATGGGCATGAGGATGCGGGAGCCGTTGTCCTCGGGGGCATCGGAGAAATGCGCGCTGGACACCAAAACCGGTGTAATGTCAGTGGGGGCGATGTTGTAGGATGGCTGGAAGCCGCGCCCCAAATTGAATTCCTGCCTCCATTCGGGTTTCTGGTAGGCGGCGTCTTGTGCCTTGTCTTTTGGCTCGGTTTTAAACGCTTTCTTGGGATATTTGCAGGCGCACAGCACCGCATCCGGGTCCAGGGTTCTGGGGACAGCATCGTTATACAGTTAAAAGCAGCAAGGAAGTTATTTAACTTACAAACAAGTTCTGCCGCACATTTTCCGCGCCGATCCGTTGTTATTTTTATTTCGATAGGCGATAATCGATAATATTTAAGAAACAGCCCTGGCTGAATGCAACCCCTTTAATCTGAAATAATTATAAATTATAGACAGTTGAATTGCCTAAAAATCTGTACCATTTCAATTTTTTTCTGGTATGGAAAATCAAGGCTTTATACTTAAATATTTCGTTATTTTTTTAAACAAACGGTGACGCGGCAACTCTAACACAATTGTGTAAGTATGTATATGCGCATTTAGGCGAAAAGTGCGGCATCAAAAACATAAACACAGCGAAAGATTTATTTTAAAACTAGTTTAATTTTGTTTAAATAAATTTAAAACACAATGGGCGAACGCTACAACATTCACAGCCAGCTGGAACATCTCCAGAGCAAGTACATTGGCACAGGACATGCGGATACCACGAAGTTTGAGTGGCTGACCAACCAACACCGCGACTCCCTGGCCAGCTACCTCGGCCACTATGATTTGCTAAATTATTTCTCAATTGCCGAAAATGAATCCAAGGCCCGTGTGCGTTTTAATCTAATGGAGCGTATGCTGCAGCCTTGTGGACCCCCGCCTGAGAAGCTAGAGGATTAAACAATAGATTTTAAAATTAATAAAAAATTTACAAGACATTTGAACGCATTTTCTGTTTAAGACTTTAAGGTGCTCCAACAGGCTGGGGGGTCAGGGATTCCTTGTGCTCCAAGTAGCGGATCGGTGGTTCCGTTAATTCTGCTAAATTCCAAACATGTTAAAAAATACGGCATTCAGGACGGGCTGAATGTCTATATGCCTAGCAACGTATTGAAGAGCCTCTAACGAGTCCCAAAAAGCTCTGCAAATAATTTAAAAAGATAATTTAAGAGCTGCCAGTAAATACGCTTTGCTTATTTAATTTTTCTTTTCATGGTTTTGTTTGCAAATCACTTAAAATAATTAAAAATAATGTATAATTTTAAATTATTTATATTAAAATACAAACAAGTTGGCAGCTCCAAATCGATATAAAACGCGGACTTAAAAAATATTTAAAGAAATTTCCTAAAAAGCCGGACAAAACAAGTATATAGGTTGGTTGGATCACCGAAAACTTTAAATTACCAATCTTTGAAAGTACCTATTAGGAAATATTACTTGCTAACTAGACCAACTAACCAGAGTTGCCATCCCTCTCTCTTTCGATTACTCCAATTACTAAACAACTTTCGATTGTTTTCTGAAACATTCCGCAAAATTATTTATACACATAACATAAATCGCTAAGTTCGTGCCTCGTGGAATCAAAATATATTTAAAATTGAAAATGCAAATCAAATGTGGGCATCTCTACTCCCAATTGGGCGCCAATTGACTGAGAGCTTTTTCGTGGGCAACAACAACAAAACTTTCAGCCCGATATAAATTATATTTTTGTGGCAAATTAATAATTCCGGCGTACGCTTAACAATTATTACGCTTATATGCGAAAGTGTAACCAAGTACGTAATAATAAACCCGTCAACGAAAACACAAAATATATTCCATATCTGTGAAAGTGGAGGGCATGTGTGCGACCCACAGCGTGAGTGTTCCCCTATGTACAAAGTGTATGTATGTGTGTATGTGTGTGCATGTAAGCGACAAAGTGCAGTAGCGAAAACAACAACACGGAGAACAAGAAGCTGCCGTGGCGCATCTTATTTTAATATATACACACAAGGGGAATTCGCGACGGCGGTGAACAAAGATTTTGCAGGCTCTTAAATTCAATTTTATTGCGTAGATTCTGGCCGCTCTTCTATTTTTACCGCCCCAACTGCGCGCCGTCAGAAATCAATGTGCAAAACGCAATCAGAATTCGGGGCGCTCGCTCCCAACTAACAAATAACAAACAATTAAGTGTGTTTTTTGAAATAAGTGAATTTTCAATTGCATGAATGATTAAATAACCCAGCTGTCTACCAATACCACCACCACCACCACCAGCGCCGCCGCCGCCAGCAACAGCCATCAATGACACCTGGATAACAG